>QFEN01003982.1:0-72666 GCA_003316125.1 Auricularia polytricha
TATAATAAAAAACATATCAAAAACAGTTTCGCAATTTTGACCCTTTGGTATTAGATTGTTCTAGAGTGTTTATAATATGACTATAAACATATATGAACTCATCCCTGCCCTTATTTGACCTCCTAGAGCGCCCTATATCGATTACTATACTATACTAACATAAAACATAAAACAGGTTCGCTTTTTTTGACCTTTAGGTATATAGACTTGCAAACATGATTCCAAGCATCCTTTCAATAGTATACACAACATATCAGAAGCCTGTGTTAAGAGGATCAGTTTCTGTGATGCCATGTACTTACCCTCTCCTGGTGGTTCATACCCTGGGAATTTTTTTCCTGTAGCTCCGGCCCTCCAGGGTAGTAGGGTACCTGTTCCTATTTATACTGAGAGTATTCTAGGCATATAGCTATATTAGAATAGGATTAGGATCCTTCCCTACAATGAAATATCTCCTTCTACCTATGCTTCTGCATATTTTCGCAATTTTGAGGTGTTTTACTATATTGCTCCTGGATAAACTATACAAACTGCTCATATTTAGCTTCTAGTACATATATGAAGTCTTTTAATGGCAAGGATCACACAGAATTATGTCAGAGTATTGATATCAAGGATATATCTCCTATTTTTACTGATTAGGAATTTCAAACATGTATAAAATGATATGTTATGATCAGACTATCACATTGTATACTATACATACTAGGAGACACAGTCCTCATTTACTGGAAGGACCATCAAGAGCTGAGAGCAGAGGAACCCAGTAGATAAGAAAAAGAGCATGGGAAACTCAAAAGTCAAAACATCGAAAGTAGTTGTCTACACATTCAAGTTGGTGGTAGGACTGTAATTCTGTCAACTTTAACACCACAACACTTCCACATTGCCTTAACTCTTAGAGTATAGTGTAGTACAGGATATTGGGGTGGTCTACATTCTATTTAGCTCATTTTTGACAAAATATTCGACCTAGATGCTAGTTAGATATAAAGATATTCATATATTTCTCTCATTAAACACATAGTGGGACCATAACCACACATTTATTTTTCTTATCACTCACTGAATTGTTAATGGATCTTTCTACAAGTTCAGATCTGATATTCTGGGTATAGGCCCAGCATATAGCAAGTGTCTGATTACACATATATATCCTCATGAGATCCTAGATTACTTATCAGTACAAATGACCAAGGCAGACTAACATACCCCTGATATCAATACCCTGACATATTGTTGTATGATCCTTGCCATTAAAGGACTTCATATATGTACTAGAAGCTAAATATGAGCAGTTTGTATAGTTTATCCAGGAGCAATATAGTAAAACACCTCAAAATTGCGAAAATATGCAGAAGCACAGGTAGAAGGAGATATTTCATTGTAGGGAAGGATCCTAATGCTATTCTAATATAGCTATATGCCTAGAACACTCTCAATAACAATAGGAACAGGTACCCTACTACCCTGGAGGGCCGGAGCTACAGGAAAAAAATTCCCAGGGTATGAGCCACCAGGAGAGGGTAAGTACATGGCATCACAGGAACTGATCCTTTTTACACAGGCTTCTGATATGTTGTGTATACTATTGAAAGGATGCTGGGAATCATGTTTGCAAGTCTATATACCTAAAGGTCAAACAAAGCGAACCTGTTTTATGTTTTATGTTTATGTTTTATGTTAGTATAGTATAGTAATTGATATAGGGCGCTCTAGGAGGTCAAATAAGGGCAGGGATGAGTTCATATATGTTTATAATCATATTATAAACACTCTAGAACAATCTAATACCAAAGGGTCAAAATTGCGAAACTGTTTTTGATATGTTTTTTATTATATCATACTTGCAGAGGCCCTGTAGCAGGCATTGGTACAAAAATGGACAGGAAAAGCGGTCTATTGTGTTTTATTATATACATATAACCATAATACTACTTACCTACAAGCTGTATCTAATTGTGGTGTGATGGTGAGCCAGGGATGGATTGGGGAGGGTGTGGGAAGGGTTCATATTGTGGAGATACCCAAAATGGGCTATGTTTTGGGTGTTGTGGAGAAGTTCCCATGCTATATGTGAACATGTGACCCTGTCAATGACTGTGACAAATGAGGATTTGCACTGATGTATCAGCCAGTGTTGGTATCTACTGGGAGGATCTGTACTGATACATCACTCCTACAGCTTGGATGACTGACAGCTCCTCACATTTATGTACTCAGCTCAAGATTGGTGGAATGACTTGCTATGGGGAGGTCCAATATTTCACACAGCTTGCCATTCAAAATGATGTTGAACCTGGTGATGATGAGGACCCTGAAGATTTTGTCCGTCGACTACAGGGTCCACAGGCAGCATGGCGATTCAGGACTGTTGCACTTGTTTCATTATATTCAGCACCTGACAAACAGCTTCTTGAATTGTCGCACCAGACAGTTTGGTCTTGCACGAATCAAGGTGAAGTTGGCCTTCGTGTTGTAGATGTCACCAATATCCAGGCCGTTGTTGCAGTTATTCCTCACTGGCCTACTTTACCATCTGGAGTTACTGAGGACCGAGTCTTTGTCGTTGAAAAGAATGGGCTTGATGTATCATATACTGGAGTATTTGCTGAAGAGGACGACAATGACAATGAGCGAGAAGAATAGAAGTACTTGTTCCTATGGTGCCCTTATATTACTGAGAGAAATTTTCAATAACATTTCATGAACATTGAGCAAGCAGTAGCGACAGGGTTCTATGTAGCTATTAGTAATACAAGTGTTTGTTGCGTGCAATTAGAAGAGGTCTACAAGATAAATGCAACAGAAGAGACAACAAAAAGTTACAAGTGCGACAAAACAATCAGACAAGGGGGAATGTGAGTCTGTAAGGGGGTTTTGCCAAGCCTCTCTCCAAGTCTTTGTGCTCTTGCCTAAGAACATCCTTTTTTGCGATCTCAGAAGCAATATTGGAAGCCGGAAAAGGATGGACGAGATAACACCAAGGAGCAGTTGGATTTTCTGGGTCTCGGTTTGGATTGCCGATACGTCTTGTGAGCATCTTACAGGGAAACACTTCACATGTCCTGCAAGAAATAAGTCAGTTGTGAAATTATGGCACAGTGTGAGGCAAAATGTACTGAGGAAGGTTTAAAAGTCCTCCAACTTAACCTTCATACCGAGCTCCTCGGGTACGAGCGAAACATTGCCATCCTTGACCTTGATCATGCCCTGGAGTCCCTCCTCTTCAACATCCTCCTCAGTCTTGATCACAGGTGCCTTCAAGCGAAAAACAATTTTCTAAGTTGTATACTAGTATGTGAGCTAGGAATTAATACCAATAACAATAGTTTACCTTGAGACTGGGAGATTTGATGTCAATGTTACAGCAGTATGTGTTCCAAATGGGATCAAGGTTATCAATGTCGAGGACGATGATGTCCTCGAGCATACTAACAGATGATACACTGACTGGCATTGGGGTATTTGATAAAAGCAATGTGAAGGACTTGGTACTGTAAATAAAAGCCACCAACTCGAGGACCCATAACAGAATATTCCAGTGGAGGCAGAATTCTAATCACCCTTGGACAATACCGATGCCCCTTTGCTTAATACCTCTACACAATTTTCTTTGCTATGTCTGTTATGCCTGATGAACACTACCAGCTTCATGCTCAAGATCTCAGCCGCATGAATCAATTATATGACAATAACCACCAGCTCCTGGGCCATGCTAGTGCACAATCTCCCTTTCTTGTACCTTCACAGGGTCAGCTGAATCAAGGCTGGAATGGCCTTTTGCATTGTGGTGGAAGCTTTCCAAACAATACAGTGAGATTGAATATGTTTTATTATGTTCAAAACAGCGCATATAACCACTCACAGCATACATTCGCGCAAGTCCAAGACGAAAATATTCGTCTGTGATTTGTCAATGAACATTTGAATCATCAAATTTTGACCCTTACTGCACCCCGAGATACTTATCAGTTTGTTTTCTCCTGTTATCTTCAGCAGCTTAACAAACCCCAAGCTTAGAGCTGCATTTGAAACTTTATCGCACTCACTGTTGAAGACTTTTCGCGCGGTCTGGTTTGGCCTCCAACAACGTGGAATCGCACCGATCTCATGGGGTCGAGCAATCCCCGATGCTCACAATGCACTCTACAAAGAAGTGTCTCGCATACACCCTGAATTAGCCCTTTGTGACAGGTACTGGAAGATCGAGCACGTTGCTAGAGACCACTACCCATCGTGGGCATCCACTCATCTCAAGGAAGGAGATTCTTTGTCTGCTGACCCCGAGGAGATGAAACCACATATCAAACCACCAAAGCGAAAGGCGAGGATGGTCGAGTTTCCTGATACCTTTCGAAAACACGATTCAAAATGTGCAAAAACAGCTAACATGGACTTAGAGGCTCATGACTCAGAGCCACCCGAGATCTCTTCTTCAAATATCGAGTCTCCCAATCCACCTTCATCATCTAGAACAACTCCTTTGCTACCACTGTCGCTGAGCCCAAAGCCTCAGACAAACAATCCAGTAAGTTCAGTAGTTATCTGCATTCACAGTGACTGCTATCTGAACTACTTTATTCGCGACAGCCGAAAACCCTATTTGTTCCACTTTGAAACCCTTTGTGAGTGCTTTTCTGCTCGATAGACCTACTACATTGACGAACTTTGGCTTTCAAAAAAGATGCCATTATCCGCCTCAAGGAAAAGCAAAATAACAAGCCTCGTGATGCTCCGCCGATGCCCTCGATTGCTCTCGCCAATACATTGATGACACCAACCGCAGCGCCTGTCGACGCCAATTCTGCAATACCTTCCGCCAATGCCCCTGTGACACCGACAGCACCTGATCTGACAATGTCACTCACGCTACCAACACCATCTGCGGACGACAAAAGTGCACCTTGTGCGGATACTGTTGGCCTTCCTAGTGTTTCTGCAGCAACACCGATCGAGGCTCGCGGAACATCTACGCCCTCCGAGTCTGCGACCTTACAGGTCGCGAATGCAGACTCGCAAGGCAAGCCTGGCCCTACCAGCAAGAACTTCCGCCCTGCAACTACGAAGAACGGGAGGTGAATCTCACTAGTACTAAAATTCTCATTTTACATTGCTGCTAATAGAGCTTCACAACAGAAATCTTTGTGCACATTGCTGGCTCAAACAAGTAGCACCCAATGGCTACTCTTGAGATTTCAAATTATACTGGGACTCGCTGGGCAAAGACCGTCAGGAGGTGTGTTTATCTTTGTTCTTCCATTTACATGACTAACTTGTAATGTTCTCCTTCAGAAATATGACACAGACACAAAAAAACTGGTGAGTGGTACCATGTTTTCCCAGTATACTGATGTGTCTCTCTTCCAGATATCTGATGGCATTTGGACCAGCAGCACTGTTGAAGTGATCGGTAAGTTCTCCAGCAGTACATTGTACTAGCACAGCAGCAGCATCAGGCCGGAGGGGCAGGTATGAGCACAAGCGCAGGGGCGGGGGTACGAGCGCAGGTGGTTTTTAGTGGCATGTTTCATATTGTATGCCATGTTGCAATGCATCGATTTCCGTATATTTGCATCAAAGCCAGCAAGATATAAAAGGCACACGCAGTTATATTCAGATCTACGGAATTCTATCTAGTAGTCAATGCGTCAAAAAGCATACACCAGCGCCAATGTGCATTGTTGTCGCAGATACCGACACATGTCTACGTGATTCGACATGCCATAGCCACAGTAGATTTGCGTGGCTGCGCGTGGAAATGGCCATGTCCGGTTTTCACTGGGAGTCACCTGCAGCCCTTATCATTGGTAATCAACATTGCTCAGGCCGCACACTGTTGTCTCGACGAAGTTTTGATCATTGTTGGCTTTCTGATATCAAGATATATTATGCTACAAAGGAAGGCTTCATCAGTCGGAGAGAATTCAATGATCTAGGCTATCATTGATTCTCTCAAAAAGCGCTAGAGCAAATGCAATCAAGATGTATTTCTAGCTGCAGTTGTTTTGAATCCCCTTTACAGGATCAAGCCCTTTGCTCGCCTTTGCAAATTTACCAATGCAGGACTCATGAACTTATTTGTTATGGGGTAGATTTTTCCCTAATACACCTTCCAACAAGTTTCAAAAGGAGCTCTTGGAGTATCTAGAAGGATATGGCGACCATGGCAAAGAATTTATAAATTGGGTGGACTTGGTTCAAAGTGCGGCTGAGGTTGAGGCATGTTTAATCTGTCTATTACTATTTATCTTGTCACTCATAACACTGCAAATTGTAGCGAAAACCCCCCAATCCTCTCAAGATGTACGATGGCATACATTTTCAAGATGTTGAGCCAACACCACTGCAGAAATTCACTCAGTGAATTTTTTCAATCTGTGCAAACTTGGCCTCTTGTGAATGTCTTTTCAGTCTTTTTGGTACAGTACTCACAAAACTTTGTTTGTGTCTCGGTCTTAAAGACCTCACAGACTTGGCAGAATTGTGCTTGCATTTGTGGGATGAGTTTATGTAGATGGGGGACAAAAAGGGCTGTCTGTGTCGCATAAGGAACATCATCCCCAACCCACTACCCTCACCAGCCACTGTGACTATAACTCTTACAGACTCTGTTCCTGATGGTCTATCATCAGAGTCTGAGCAGCCAGAAACTCAGGACGAAGACACCAGTGATGATGACCACTCACTTGGACACATCACATCCGTTCTTGCACAGCGCTGTCATGCACCAAAGTGTTTGGTAGTGAGAACATGGCTTTTTCATTTTAATATTCATTTCCCATATCACTCCTTACGTCTATCTTCTTTCATTTTCCCAACTTCGCGATTCTCGAGTTATTTCAAGATCATTACGACATTTGGCGTTCTTTCGGCTCACCACGTTCAACAAAGGTCGACTCACTTTCCTCAAATTCCCACGCTTCCAATGCCCTCCCATCTTCGACCCTTACACTCCCAGACGACCTCTATGTTCAGCCAGACCTTGCCATGTTGTGCAAAAATCTCGAAATCCGCGCGTTATACGTCCATTTCCTCATCATTCCCAATCCTCTTCCACAACTTCTTCCACCATTCCTTCCAAGCCATTATTCACTCGATCCTCACAACCATGACGACTATGAATGCCCACATCAATCTATCCTCCCTACTCATTCCAGAGATTGCAAACAAATCAGCCAACCTATGCAGATGACCATCCCTTATCGTGTTGGGGAAGAGCCTCACAGACTGTATCTATCCTCCCTACTCATTCCAGAGATTGCAAACAAATCAGCCAACCTATGCAGATGACCATCCCTTATCGTGTTGGGGAAGAGCCTCACAGACTGTATTTACCCCATGATCCCTCTCTATTATTATCCCCCACAGCAATCTGCTCTTGTCATATCTCTTGGATCATCACTGCACAGCACTTTGTCATGCTCACCAAGCGTGTGGTAATGCTGACTGAGGAGGATTTATCATCATTTGTCATGGTTTGTAATGGTCACAGCTTTGATTTATCATCCTCCCTTTCATATGACTCATGCCCAACCTTGTTATTCATCTTGTTCTATTTTTTGCTTATGCTTGGTAATGACCCCTGAAGCGCAGCACTTATTCTTCCATGACCTTCCATGACCTTCCTCACCCCCATNNTGACCTTCCTTACCCCCATCATTTACTTACTCTTATGGCTGGAGCACAGTTTTGAGTACGCACAAGTACGCAAACCACAGAAACATATATAAACCCCTGTACTTTAGCTACAGAAAAAAATTCAGTTCAGCTTCCCAGTTCACAGTTTATGTCCAGTTCCTTCTGAAGCCTCAGATAGGCTTCATATTCATTCAGTACTTCGACGTCTTTGACATTGTTCACCTGGAACATTGTCCCATTCCCCTGCTGCTATTCAAAGTCCATTCAAGTCAGCTGCCTCGAGTGCAGTGCTATTTTCTCTATTGTTCTCAAACCTGCTAGGTCTTCTCAGACTTAGTAGAGCTCATCACTCCTCGATTGTCCCACGCCTAAAACCTTCAAAAAACCTGAAGTGTTTGGTGCACTACCAGGATCAGTCCACCCCTTCTTTAACAACTACTGTACCCAGCGCTTCTAAGCACAAGGACCGCTGACCAGTAGCGATTTTGGTTTGTTGTTTTTGTTGAGTTTTTCAGCAGACCAACTTCGAAGATCGACAGCACTTGTTAGAAGATGAGGAGACCATAGATGTGGGGTCTGCATTGAGTGATATCCCCCTTCAACAACTTTTCAACTTTAAAGATGAGAGCTGGGTAAAAATGACAGAAGTGTTTAGGGTGAGATCAATTGATGATGAATTCAAGTTTTATGAGCTAGTCAACATGGATGCGAAAGGTAAAGATGACAAGCAAACATTCAATGACATGATGAGTAGTACAATCTAGCTCTTTATTTCCAGCCAATGATATTGTGTTCTTCTAGCTTAGTAAGCTTTGTTACTCCTGGGAAAAGCCAACCACTGCCGTACAGCCAGTGGCTAAGCCAAACCTATTTTCCAGGCTAGTCAGTGGCTGGTCACTGGCACTAGAAACACTGTGTGATAGTGTTTGGTAAGTGTATCACTGAGTATGTCACCAATATGTGTGGTTCAGTTGTAAAATAATAAACAGAAAATAGCCTTCTTCAAGATGGTTGCAATATCATGACCACAAGTTGATCCAACTACCATTACTAGTAGGCATATTCCGGGTATTCTGTCGTAGACCCTAAAGTACACAGACCACCCAAATTTGTTTCATTGCACCTACTGTGGGATCCACAAAGCCTCCAGTGGACAATGTTACAATAACATGGAGCCCCCTATCTTTTTCTGACCTTGTCACTCTTTCACACCTTCACCTCTTCACGACCATCACTATCTGAATGCTTGATGCATCTCCCCGATCCAGATCTCCCCTGATAGAAGCCAGATGCTTCTCGTCTTCCCTGATCACCAATCATTACCACTCCCTCGGACCCTCTGATTCTTGGCCTCATGGCCACCACATGTACGCCTCATGACTGACCTTCTGTACTTCTATCTGTTTCATCATCCCCTGAACCCTGATCACATGCTTACCACTGTGGGTACAACAACTCTGCAGGCTTGCAGAATAATGTTGGGTCTTGCACTGTCTAGCTGCTATGTCTAGAGAGACAATGTTCGACCCTAAAGGGTCTCTGCTCCAGGCTCAGTGCTCACAGATAGAAGGAAACTCAAGGCAAGGACAGGGGACTTTCAGACTCTGACTGGTACTGGTGAAAGATTGACTGGATTATGTAAGCAATAAGAGTGCTAACATAAAGTAGGTAAAGTGTCCTTTGTGAGGCCAGAGAATGGATGTTTCCTACACCGCATGTCTGTACCCTTAACCCTTATCTTTACCGATACTTCGGCAGACCTCCCCTGAACTCCATAGCTATTCCCTATAAGTAGTCGATCCCATCTGTACTATATTTCTTAACTTGATTCTACTGGGTTTTACCTTGATACCTGATCTCTCTTGAGTCTACTCCTGAGAACCGATTCCAAACCCTTCTCTTGGATCACTATCCTCGAGTCCATTCACTAGACCTTTGATCCTCTTTGACTACGGTCTTAGAGTCTCCTGATTAAGTACTCGAACTTACTGTTCTTGTACTGACAACTTATCCCAGTCACGTGTTACGACATCAGTCGTAACAGACAACAGGTGCAAGCCCATTGTGTAATGTGTGAGTTCTGTCATGGATGAATTTTGTATGGGGAACAGGTTGTTGCTGGTGGGGATGATGGAAATTAAATTAGGAAGTGAGGCAGTCATCTAGAGACTGATCAGAAGAATCTAAGGATCATCAATGGGTCTTGACTCTTGAACCTCATCCCCTGGGCAAAAGAAGATGTTTATAGTCATTTCTTTATGCAAAGTACTGCACAAGTGACCAGACCCAGTTTACCCCCTGGCCTTTGTCTGCAAGCTTGGCACTAGACATGTTAGACATTTCAAGCCAAATAATTTCTTACCTGTGGTTAATCAACGATGATCGGTGTGGGTACAACAATTCTGCAGGCTTGCAGAGTAATGTTGGGTCTTGCACTGCCTAGCTGCTATGTCTAGAGAGACAATGTTCAACCCTAAAGGGTCTCTGCTCCAGGCTCAGTGCTCACAGAAAGGAAAACTCAAGACAAGGACAGTGGACTTCAGACTCTGACTGGTACTGGTGAAAGATTGACTCCATTATATAAGCAGTAAGAGTGCAAACATAAAGTAGGTAAAGTGTCTATTGTGAGGCCAGAAACTGGAGGTTTCCTACATCGGCTCGCATACCATTTGCTGTATTGTATCATGGATCTTTGGTGATGGCTCAATTTGCCGTCATGCCGCATACATTTCTCATAGTCTGCTTCATTTATTGTTGTACACCACCAGTTCCCGGTTTATCCATGACTGATATTGTGAGAAAAGTATTTAGAGGACCTGGCTCACTTGAGGGCATTTGCAAAATGGCAAAGGTGCAGGCAGAGGAACTCAACGATAGAACAACAGTTGAGAACATCATCTGAAAGTAAGTTCCTCACTATTTCACTCTTCACATGGTTACTCATTATTGTGAAGTGTTCTGGTTGAGTATTTCCAGCAATACCTTGCTAAATTCCCTGGGATGAGAACCATTCCAAAACTTCTTTCCACCACAATGATTCAGACCAATCTGCTTTGGTGAATATCTTGCCTACTCATTCCCGCTCAATATCATTTGTATATTCTATACATATCACTCATTTTGACTCCATAATCACACGTGTATTTAGAAGCTCAGCAGTAATGCAAAGTTTTTTGACCAATTTTTTGTATGTTTAATGCCATTCAATGTGACTGCATGCGAGATTGGTATGGCGCTCATCTGCCAACTAATAGCTATCCCAAACACATGTATTGATGTCTGGCCAATCTCGACCAGAGGTACATACAATCTACCGGGCTTGATATTTATACATGGTATGGGACAAAATATCTGTGTGAGGTGTGGCATACAATATTTTCAAAACAAATCAACTTGATACTCATAATAGCTCCAGTTGCTAATGTACCTATGGTATCTCTACAATGCCCAGGGGGTTTTGCATACAGGTGTGCCATACACCTTATGTGGTAGATCAAATAAGTAAGTATTAAATTGGTCGGTAATACATAGTGAGAAAACCATATCAACAACATTTCGGACAGGTTTGCCACACATTACTACTTTTGGATGTGTGGGATAGGTTTTCAGTGAGTGGCAGTGTAGCATGCACTGAACAATATTAATAATATGAATAATATGCCACAGTGGGTTCAGGTTTGTCTGAGTTGATTGTGCATGTTGCTGAAACCTTTGTGCTTGCTGTGGACAACAGCGAGCTCAATTATTTATCATAGTATTTTCTGCTTACCCAGGGTAACACATACAATTAATATAGAATTAAATATGAATGATTCTACAGTTGCTAGTATATCACCCATTGTCCAGCCCACTCCCCACTGAGAGTGAGAGCATCTTGAGAGGGGATGGTTCTTCTGTGAGCTATAAGTCCGTAAGGCAAGATTTGGTAAAGGCATTGATAATTGAATGCACAATCCGAGCAAGGTAGAACACTATTTAACAATAGTTTCATAGCGATACATGTAAAAAGTGAAGCTGATGTTGATGCCGTTGGGTAGATACATAAATATTGTGGTGGGATGAGGACAGAGTAGAGGGAGGGTGCAGTTGGAGTGGGTGTGGTGCTGGAGGGTGCGATTTGGTGCGATTTGGCGAAGGAGGGTGAAGTTGAGTACTTAGAGGGTGTGGTTCACCACACTATAGTGATATGCACGGCCTGGCTGGCTTGATAGGGCTCAGAATACATGAACTTGTGGGACGGCACAGTGGCTGGTGCAACTTAAAGGGAGTAGAACACACCTATTTTTTTAAAATGCGCAGATATGTGCGGGGACATGCAAGAACATCAACAAAGTGTATTCAAATGAAGGCAGACACATGAGAGGACCATACAGAAATGGTTTAAAAACACACCTGCATAGCTGGGAACAAGCAGGTCAAGCACAGACAAGTAGGGAGAAACAAAAATTAGTGGTGACAGGCACAAACAAGCTGGGACAAGCACAGACAAGTATGAATAGCCGGAAACATTCATGGAGAGGTGCAGACACACAAGACTGGCAAGTGTGTGGCAAGTAGTTATATTGTACATGAGGTAGCTGTGAGAGAGTGACAGTGCAAAAGGAGTGGGACTTGTTTTGTGTGTTGCCTGATATCTTTGGTACTAAATCTGGGCTTGAGTTGGTTTCAGAGGACGATGCAGTTCTGATGCCCACCTTTGTGGGTTTTTAGCTCCCAGTTTATCCTGAAGTTATCGAAAGGAACTCACTGTGATGATGTGACTGGATTCAGTACTTCACAACTGACATCTACATTAGCATGCGCTAACTTGAACATCGGAAGATCATACTAGTGTGTATATGTTTGACCATAATAAACAGGACGTGAGTGTCATAGAACATTGCAAAAACAATGAGACAAGATGGTGAAATACCACAGTAGTTGAGCTTGCTGTTGCCTACAGCAAGCATGAAAATTTTGGCAACATGCATGATCGACTCGGACAAACCCTGACCCCCAGTGAACTCTGGACATGGCCAAAATGGCTAGGATAGTGTCACAACCCTATGCCAACTTAACGGAGGGCAGAAACACAGGACTCAAACATTGGATAAACCACAAAAGATAATGAATTGAGCAAGTACGTCTGGGCTGCTACAAGTGTAGAGACAAGAGGTTTGAACTAAAGAATTACTGACTACAATTGACCTAACTATATACACATATTCAAGTGGAGATACAAACTGAGTTCTAACTACTAGCCAATCATAAAATAGGAAACAGAATTGTACAATGTGATAATGTGAAAGAGTTCTATGACATCATGAGAAAGGAAGCTGCAGCAGATAAGTTCTGGAAGGTTCTATGTTGGTCATGTGCTAAGTCACGTGATATGTCAGGTGATATGATAGCGTCTATTTCTGGAGTAGGGTTAGGGTTAGGTTTTCAAGTAAACATTGGTACGTAGGTAGGTTTCTTTGGTGTTAGCGCTGGGAACGGGCACTTAATACCAACAGTCAAAAGGAAAGAATAATGATTTGTATTTGGTACTCGTGACAGATAGCGTAAAATATTGTTTAGACATATTAATTATGTGACAATATGGTGTAATCTTTGATGACACCATTGTCCATGCATCACATCATAAAATCATTGCATTGTCATTGATTGACATTGTGTTACTAGTGTTGTTGATCGTGTTTTTGTCAATGCACACAGTTTTACTAGCTACTAACACCCAAAGTTAGAATGTTTGGGGAATTCCATGCAACTCCATTTTCCCCCTTTCTTCTTACCACCATCTTTCCAACAACTTGTCCCACCACCACCGCCTTCCTCCCCTGATCCCACAAGTTTGTGTGTTTCATGGATTCATGTATAAAAGGTACTTGATCATTTATTTTCAACACATATATTCAGCTTTACTTAGTAGATGAGTCTATGGGCCCTTTTGCCACAGTCGAAGACACATTGACTCTACGAGACGCAGGCTGGATGAAGGATAGCAACATCCCCGACGGTGTGCGAAACTGATCTGACACAATGTAGAAAGGTAATATGAGAAATATAAAACCTTACTACTATGTTGGGTCTTGCTAAGCCTAGGCTAGTTCAACCCTAAAGGGGCCTGCTGTCTGATATAAGAATGATAGTTAGTGTCTTTAGGTCAAGGAGAGAATAGCTAGCGCGTGAAAATAGCAAGTCCAATGCGCGGGAAAGTGTGGGTCCGATGTGCAGGAACAGCGGGTTTGACAGATGAAGATGGGATGGGACAGGAAACGGATGCAAAGTGTCGGGACTAGTATCAAGGAAATGGATAGTGTCACGAAAGGGAGCAACAAGAGTTCGGGTCGTAATGAGCGGGTAACCGGGTGTATTTGGCAAGGTTTCGAGGTATCAAGGTATCTTTGTAAAGACTGGGACTGTCATATCCCGCGTTCTAGCCCCTATTTCTGGACCAGACTTCCTTGATATCTTCGGATCCGATCTAGTTCCTATCCCGCTTCTCATTCCCCATATGTAACAACCCCTATCTGTCCAGATCCGCCTGACACTTAATTCCCGTCTCCATTCTCGATTGTCCTGTCCATTTTTTAGTTCTGTCTCTATTCTGCTCTTCCGTTTCATGTTTCCTTTTCCTTCGTGTTCCTAACGATCGGTCTGTGACAGCTACCCTTGCGCCTGTCAACTTAGCCTTTACATATGTTCCTCTCACAGCCTCGGAACTCCGCTGACTGTGTCCCCGTCGCATATCCTATTGTATATAAACCCTTGTAAACCGTAGTACATCCTGAGTTCAAATATCATCTTAGACTCAGTTCTTCCTCGTGTTTCCCATCGGTTCGGATTCCTTCCGACCCATCTCTGAGCCTCGGGATAATACCCCTAAAGGCTAAACCCCTCCGCCTCTACCTTCGGGTAGTCTAACCCCTGTCTGTTTCTATCCGGACTTAGTTCGGGATAGTCCTGTACCCCTATTCCGCATCACCCCTATCAGTTCTGTCCGCTTCGGCCGAATTATATCTCCGTCATCTGTTCCTATTCTGCTCCTAAAAGTTAAAGGGCAATACTCGGGTAAGGGGCGCAGCGCACGAGCTGAAGCCAAGCCCTTTCGAATCCGCTCCTTGAACACGGTCTTAACAGGGACTCTAAATGTAAGGGTAACTCCCCTCTACAAGTAGGTAAGGTAAATTAGAGTCACTTGGTCCTATATAACTAGCTATGTGAGAGTCCAGAGTCCTATAGGCAAAAGTAGTAGCGATGTGTTGGGTCCTAAGGTAATGTCCGATGTATAGTATGTAAATTGGCATGAGGTACTGCGGCCTGTGAGAATCCATGTAATAACACTATCTATTATATCAGTAATGATCTATAACAAACAACTCACCAGTGGGGACACATGGAATGGACTGGACATAAGGATTTACGGGTTTCCGAAGGGTATGGGTAAGTCCGATACATCGGGTCTAGTGGGTCCGATGATTTTGGGTATCGGGTTCATCGGGTTATCAGTGGGTATTGTCAGGTATGATGGGGAATAGATAGTTAGTGGGCTGGGGTCATAATCCATACCAATGGCCAATTGTGAGGCTAGGAAATGGATGTTTCCTACAACAGCTCAATACATTAGTTGTCCTTATTGCTTGCCTGCTCTCACCTGCCTTGTTGCCTGCTCTCACTTGCCTGCTTTTGCCTGCCTCATTGCCTCACAGTTGTTTGCTCACAGTTGTTTGCTCTTGCTTTCCAGCCTCATTGCTGTGTTGTATGTGCTGCTCTCATGTCGATCTGTCATGTTTCGCATTGTTATCATGTTTTTTTTGTCACATATTGTTTTTTCTAATCGCAAGTCAAATCATTTGTATCAGTAGATTATAGTATAATTCACACAAATACAACCGATTTTGTTGTACTACATGAACTGAACCAAAATGTGGTGAAATATGGTATCCATATTCTGAAGATAATCTACAATATTCGAGAACATGCACAATATTCTATTAGTCTCCACAGCGAGTCTCCTGTTGTGAAATATTGTGACTCTAAATCCGTCATATTTCACATGATTCTAACCATTTTGGCCATGTCCAGAGTTCCCTGGGCCTGACCCACTGTGACATATGATGTTTGTTAGGTGTACTCTGGACCTCTGGTATACAACGATCAATACAGCAGACTATGAAAAATGTATGCGGTATGACGGCAAATTGAACTGTCACCAATTATCCACCATACTATTAGTTACCACTAGTTCGTGCATCGTTCAAAACAACGCTTTTCTACTACAAATATTCAAACTAATACATGCATATGCAATAATAAATTATAAAAACTTCCTACGAACTTTAATGGATGCGATCCAACAATAAACAAAAGAGATAAATTTTTGGTGGTGACAACAGTTTGTGTCACTCTCAATGTCACCTGCTGGTACTGCCACAGCGGAGTTTGGAACTCAGACATGCTTGTGGCAATGCATCTGAATGCGTACATGGGTGGGTAGTATGGCACGCACTCGAGTTGGTGGTTGCATCCACGTCATCACAGCCATTGCCATCTGCACATCTTAATAATGATCACAGTTTATATTACTCTGGTAACCCGCAATGCATATTTTAGATTACTACATAGGCAGTACACTTCATATATAAGGTATATCTTTTTTAATGTCTAGCGCTGAATGGACTTTGAAACCGGTTAGTGTGACAATACCATGACTTTCCGTTACATTTGTGTGACTGCACGAGATGTGGTGTGCACGAACTGGTGGTAACTAATAGTAGTATTGCGCTTCGACAAACATCCGCATAAGTCGAATCTCACAAACTTGCTGGATCTGCCAGCCACTATTGCTTAATACTCACAAACACGGTAACGTCATTGCTGACGGTGGTGGCTTGACCGGGTGGTGCAGTGATTTGATCTGATCAATAACTGGCACGCCCCGCAAGCGAATAAATAACCAGATGTAAGTACGTGGGTGGCGTTGACAATTGGATCAGGTGTACCAGCTGGCCCCAGTTTGATTGGCAGACTTTCAGCGTTATTCGGACCAAATGGACTGCGGTGTTGGACGGGTTCTAGTACTAATCAGTGCTAAATTTGACATCGTGACGTACATTTGACAGATACCGGTTAAAATTATTGATGAGTGGCGCACCATTTGAATCAGCTTGAATCACTTTTTAGGTTCGTAGTAAGTGCTGCGTTTGCCTCCTCTCACGCAATGCATGTGGTAGGTTTTTAAGTTTGCACCTTGCCAAGGATACCTCGTTGCCCTGATCCTGGAAAAGTTATGTTCCGAATTAAGGCGCCCGCACGTCAGTCAAATTAGCAAACTTGTTGCTTATAGAAGAAATGGTATTCCTGGGCACTCCTGTTGCAGTCCTGGTCCCTGAATATGAGCATCGCCTGCGACGTTATGAGGCGCTATGCCACAAGCTCCTGGGAGCGATAGTCGAGAGGTCTAAGGAGAAACCAATGGAGATATAAAGCCTTAAGGGTCGGACCTTGAGTCCAAGAACTGGTCATTGGAACATATCTACCGCCAAACATACAATGACAGTGGGAAACGCGGGTCAAGTCTGTTGAGATACATTATTTGAGATACGCGCGGGATGGAAGGGCGCCACAGGTGCGATGCGTGGAACAGTAGGTGACAATGTGAGCAAATAAAGATCAGAGCCCCGGTGGATGATACACAAAGACAGATCTTTGGGCAATGCGACAAGACCGCGGCTTTCGAGGGACCGAGATAGAGTATCCGTTCCAACGGTATCAATGAGCTGTAATCAGACGATGATCAGACGCGCATCAGTGAACTACTCTTACAAGACCAATTATAACGTGCATCGTGTTCGTGATTTGCTGCAAGGTATTATTGAGAATCGAGATGCATTAATGTGTACTATTATGTAGGGTGGCGGTTTCGCGCGCCACAATAATTGACGGTCAATGCAGGCCAAACAAGATCTACCTGTGCGTACCTTGAGGTGGAACCTCACTCTCAGCACTGTGATATCTGGGCGCCGTGCATTTTGGTGCCAGTTGTGGCCAACTTGAATTGAGTGATCGATACATAATCCTCTTGGAAAATTCGTCGACACGCCAGCCACTGGGCAGGTAGGGAAGGAAGTGGACATACTATCCTAACTATGCCTGTCATCCTAGCCAATCCATTTGGTAATCAATTGGTTAGCTGGAGAAGAAGAAGATGAGCGGCTTAACACTGAACCACGGACCCAAGTTTTGTGTACAGTCCAACCTACATAGGACTATGGGGTTCAGTTTACAGAGCATCTATTAATACCTCTCACACTCGCTTACTTAAGGCCTCTTGGTGTGCTCGTTGACTTCGTTTCTTGAATGTGTTCACTGTCCATGATGTCCATCATGATTTACATAGGAATCTGTTAGTAACTTGGAGCAAGACTACTATGATGGTGAATACACTCGCTTCGATATTGCAAAGCCAACCAGACGGCCTTGGAGTCCTGGACACTATGGTAATATAGCACTCGGACTCGGAAGGCAATGAGGAAGGACAGCTCACTCGGGCACTAAGGAGTTGAGCAACGCTCATACGCAAGTTTAAAGTCATCCATATCGTCAGTCACTACACACCACCGCGTGTGGCATTCACATGACATATGGGATATAATTCTGCCCTCAGACCCACAGAAATACCGTTGTGTTGTCGTTGTGATAACCTCCTTGGACGTCAATTCTCGTATGTACTACCTTTTGAAAGTTACCAGGTGTAACAACCTACCAATTCCTTGCAGCGCTGTGACTCTACTACGACCGGCGATCTGCGAAGGTGCCACTGCCATACCAGCCGAGAGCCTCGGTCTTCTCCCGCGTTTCTCCGCAGATTCAAGTCGCGACTCTCTCGTACTACATCACGATTCTTGCCTTGTTGGTTCTAGTTTCTCCCGCGATTGCAACATGGTGCTGCGCTCGTAACACAATCTCGTCACTCATACACTGTCCCTGAACCTACTGAAGCTGTGCGCGGTATGCCATGGCTCCATAAAATAAAAAGGCTATGTGAGCCAGTGGCGGTAGGTGGAGGCCCATCCGAGATCATTGGGCACTGTGTACTGCGCATCGTGATTTCGACGAAATTAAGGTTTTTTGCTTATACAAGCGCCATGCATTCGAAGGGCACCAATCACCTCCTCATTGACAACCTCTCCGTCATGTATCATGTTGACATGGCAGGACCCTGACACGCCAAGTTCCCTTGCCCTGATCTGATTATAAATACCACTGATTTCCCCCCACTCGAAGTCACATCCCTCAAAAGAGAGTGGAAAGCCAAGCACGCTATTGGAGTCTAGCCCTGTATTCTGTAGAGTATGACAGATTGTGGCTAATCGACCTGCCAAACTCCACAGAGCACTACAACAATGCAAAACTTGCTGTGGAAAGGGAATCCTCATTTATTGTCACTGGTACTTGCGACAGTGCAGCGGGAGGCGGCTGGAGAAAAGCAAGAGCTCGACAGCGAGAGTAAGAAGTACCGACGCCATTTCCCGATCACCGGAAGACGTTACTCTAATGAGTCTAATCCTGTCTAACCCTGTCTAACTGTTCTTCATGCGTCGCTCCCGACGGTGCGCCTCGCGTCACCCAGGAGCCAGGAACACTGTGTGCAATTGACCAGACACATGCAAGGCTAACCCTGGCTTGCCACCCACCCCTGCCTGCCCTCGCAGTTCACATTTATCCTTTCAATTGGGTAGATCGAGGGTCAGAAGTGGAAAGCGCTTAATTCGTAGTATTACTTCGTACCGAAGTTCCGAAGGGTTCCTTTCCACCAGAGTCAATGGTTTTCGCCTCACCCAACTAGAGCCGTGCAGTCGTGAACTTCAATGAACCTATTACCAGCACAATGGAATTCGCGTAGCCTGCCGCGGAAATGTACTGTAATGCCGCACAGCGACCCTGCGCGTATTTGAAGTCGTGATATTATAATTACCCAGTACAACAGATTAGTTAGGGATGGAAAAAACACAAGATGGTAGATATAAATAATAATAGATCTGCCCAGATGACAATACAGCACATCACAACAAGCGATAAGGATGAAGGCGTTCACAGAGGGGCGCGGGTGCAGAGGGGTGCAGATGAAAATCAGATGACATTGAGCTCTTCAAGATGATGGCGTAAAATGCCATCACGGACGCCGGCCAATACAGCCTGTGTAGCCTTCGTATCCTGTGCAAATCTAGTGTGAGCTCGGAACAAGAAAGACTGCCAAAAAGAACGCACAATGGCAGACGTCTCATGACAAAAGAACGTCCGTGGTCTCGGAGACAATCGTTTCTATGAAGTCCCAATCAGTGTTAATTTCATATCGAAGCACAAGGCGCAACCTACGTGATAAGCTCGGAACTTCTCCTTGAAGTATTTCGTCACGTTTTCCACGTCGTTAGGCGTACTTCCATAGCTCGGCACGTATGTTACTACTTTGATCCCCGCCGCGAGAGTTTTCTGGAGAATGTCCATTTTATTAAGGAACAGGATGATGTTCGCACGCGAGAGGAGGGGATTCGTGCAAACTTCTTTCCAGAGATATATCGAGTCCTCTAGTCGGTTTACTTGTCTGTCTTCCTCGAGGACCTGGTTGAATGACAGAGGCGCCAGGAAAATGATAGCTTGAACTACAAGTGATATCAATAACCGTGCCTTCAGATGTGTCGTCGAAACTTACCGTCATCGAAGTAGGGTACCCACTGGGGTCGCATACTTCTACTGCCGCCGACATCGTAAATGTACCACTCTGAACCTGTATGCGTGAGTCAGGGAGACTGAACGAAAGAGCAGGGCCACACACCATTATCTTGTAGGAAGCGATGTTCCTCTACACCAAATGTTCGTAACCTGGCTCGTACGATATCCGCTATGACAGGATGTCAGGGCAAGGAACAGCACAAAATCAGGGATGTACAAACCTTCTGTAGGCTCGTAATCCACTGTTGCAATTCTCACCGTGTCATTCAGAAAAAAACCGGGAGAATCTTCCAATCGTACACCGCGTCTCTTGAGTACTTCACGAACGATCTCGTCCTCCCACAAGGAGATGATATCATTCTTGGACGCAGCAAGCACCAAAGTCGGATCATCCTTGCTTCTGCCGTCATTCGTCATTGGACGACGCTGACCAGTGGGAGGAACCCGTCGTTCCAATGTAACTTTCTCCAAAACGGTTTTCCATCCGCTACCAGCCCGCACGCAGATCTCGGGCGTTCGTGAAGGGTCGTAGTATTCCGGGAGCAGTTGTCGTGTGAGATTTGTCTCCATGGACAACAGAGGAAGAAGGCGCATTCGTGTCCGTCGGTGGTGATCTGAAAGTGATGACGATGACGATGATATTGAGCCAGTACTAGGAGACCGAGAACGTGGACCTGATATCTCCAGCTCGTCCTCGACAATTGAGAGAAGCTTTTTCACGGAACTAAGGTTGCCTGATATTAAATGCAAGAATTAATTTGGGGCAGACGATGCTACTCACCCAATGAGGTTGAGTTGTATGATGGTCTTCCATATGAGTGCTTCGCCATGGAAGTAGGTCGGACAAAATGCGAGCTGGAAATCTGTAGCAACGCGTCAGATTCAGGCACTCGACCCGAGATGCAAAATTATACTCACTTCGTAACATTGTTGATTTCCCGGACTCTGCTTGCCCTAATGATAGTGATGTCGATGTCAGTGTTGCAGTTAGAGGAGAATTATGTGGATATGCATACCTAATAACAAGACCTTGATAGCCTTCTTCTTCTTGTCAAACAACTTCTTGGATTCAAGGATACCCTCGTCTATTTCCCGAGAGACACGCTGAGCCTCCTGCTGGCGGGCTATGCGCTCTCGTTTCTCCTCGACAGACTCGTTGAGAGGTGGTTTGAATATGCTTGACCAGGCATCGTCTTGGACAGGCTTCAAGTTAATGGGAGAGAACCTATCAAGAGAGGACCGAGAAGGTGATTTTGTTTGAGCCATGGAAGAAGAGAATGAAGAAAGAGAGTAAAGCGGTGTCGTTGAGCAGTACCGGACACTGGCAAGCGCTAGCCCATTAAAAGCACAAATCATTTGGTCTGCCAAGATCTAATCCAGATCTTTCCTTTTCGAGCGTCCGACATCGTCTCGGAGTCAGCACCAAATGGGGAAGTTATAATGCGCCGACTACCTAATTTGTCCCTGGATGAATAATCAGACATTGACTAACGACATGCTTTTGCGTCATGGTGAACACCGCGACCTGTACTCTAAGGAACTATTCATCCGGCGGCACTTTGCCTGGCTGCAAGTGCGTGCGTTCAACAAGGGCTCCCTCAGCATCCTCCGGAAATTTCGGAAACTCCGCCAGTGACCCTCCAATTCTGACATGTGCATGTTTACGACATGTTGTACTTCTGAGACAATACTTGCTCTGTGCCGAGCATGACAGACGTCAGCGTGATGCATGCAAGGTTGACCCCGTGCCCTTGCAACAACGTCGGTAACGAAAGAATATTGCATAGTGTTCAGTTCCAATGGCTCATGCCGGTGCACGGTGTTGAAGCCGCACTAACGTTGACAGGTTATCTGTTACGTGGTAGGTTAACCAATCTGAGACCGAGTACTAGTTTGCCCGACGTGTCCCACAAATTCCATATCGCTCAGGGTACGTGTTGAATAGCATTGTGTGAGAACGTACTCTCCTCCTTCAGGCTTTATTCGATGGTCCCAGTACAGACCTTGGCATCATCATCCCAATCTACGGAAGAACGATTGGCCAGTTGACCTGTCAGTATTCATCAAAATGTACATAATAACACGTACCACATAGTTTGGCATGTCCACCTAATAAGAGTAAGTATTTTCAACTCAGAGACCAGCGCGTCCACATACCACTTCATGCATCCTCAAATCTCCAGCAACACTACACAACATATACGCTTCCACCCTATCCAGCCCGTAATCCGCAACCAGAAAATCAATCATATTCCTCACAGCTGATCTTGTCGCCTCCCTGATATCTAACCGGCAAAACACAATAGCCATCAGTATAGATCACGTTTTCACCTTATCATAAAGAGTTTATATTTCATACCCGAGTCGATGCCGGTGGTGCAATAATACTCTTCCTCCGACTTGGTATCAGCAATAGCCGTGCTGAAATGCGGTGTCTTGGTGTACGGCTTATCTTTCCTCACAGAGAGCCGCACTGAAACTTTCATGGGTGTTTCGATCGCCGTTCCTATGTCGATCGAGGTCAACAACGTTCTGATCGGGTATATGTTAAGGCCGATCTAACATACCGCATACTTCTGTTCAATGTTACCCCGGATTAGTAAGTCATGTTTCGCACGGGGCGCCGCCGGGTCCGGAACGCACCTCCGTCCCCCTGTGCAGCATGACCATCCTGAGTATGACACGATAACAATTTTGTAAGCAAATCATCGCGTCAATATTTACGAACGAGTACTCACCCCGATGCTAAACAGTGCTCCCTCCACCTCAACTGGAAGATACAGCGTCGAACCCACCGTCACATGCTTCGTATCGATATTTCCTCCCGTATGATAGGGAGGAATAGTCGAAAAAGCTCCCTTCTTCTTCTGCACCACCCCCATCTCCCCCGCAAACGGCCTCAGCGGTATCTTCATCCCTTTTTTCTCATCAAACCACGCAAACCCCTCTTGCTCCAGCTTCCAGATCTTGAGTGCTGGCTCTGGGAACTCGTCCGCAAGTAGCCCGAATCCTGGGAACAGCGCCGTCCATCCCCATTCGGGGTTCTCAATGCGCAGAACATCCACTTGGAGCGTGTCACCAGGCTCTGCACCATCCACGAATACGGGCCCGTTCACTTGATCTAATGCTGCCATGTTCAACGTTCCTAGAGTTGCGACCGTCGACTCTGGAGTCACCTGCCCATTCGACGCGTCAAGGCAATCAAAGGTGATCTCGTCGCCTGATTTGACATGCAGTGCCGGGGGTATGCTTTGCGAGATGCGGGTTAGTGTTTATACAACAACGTATGACATAGTGTCTTATACCTGTTGTCCCAAGCGAGGTTAGCACACTCACGCCTCAGAGAGTGAATTGACATCGTTGTGGTCGTAGCTCAGCAGATAGAGGTCAAGAATTCCAAGCACGACAGCCACTTTGAAAGTCAATGCACAAGTATATTCGCACGTACTATATATACGATCCCAAATCAAAGATATGCGTAGATCCGATGGCACAGTCAGATAAGTCACAATAGTGGTGGTCATGGGGTAACCAAAGACAAACTCGAGAGAACGGACATCCCACACAAGAAATATCGAAAGTGGACACCGGCAATCTATGCGCTAGATCCGAACGAAGTCCAATCAATTGTGCGTGGTAATGGATCATACCTTGCAAAGCAGGTCAGGTTAGATACATGACGCATCGTCGGTCGGCCGTGCGGACAGTTCCATGGCTGATCCATAGTACTCATGTGCTGTACGATCTGCGACATAATCCAGGTCAAAGCGATTCTGTTAAGTTGCGTTGCAGGGCATACCGAAGTCATCCCGTTTGTGCTCAATGCCTTGCCTATCATGACACTTTTACGACACGCCCGCATAGCAAACATGGCTCGCGCCTTGGAACACCTTACCATAGTTCCTACGGGACGGTCGTGCATGAGATGGATAAGCTCCTCGAGATCTGCACGTCGACATGAGCGTAGACCCTTGATACATTATCACTATCAACCCATACCTTTCGTATCGAAAACAGTGTCCTTGCTCACTGGCTGCGCTACAAGATGCAGCTTGCCCTCTTCATCATCGTCTTCGCCACCTTGACGTACAACTTCAAAACCATTCCGCTTCAGAACGTCGATGTTTTCTACTGCTAGAATCTCATCTGCAGCTGTCAACTCCAGAGACTCAGGTCTTCACCATGCCTCAGTCAGTTGTCTCATTGTATCAATGCATGCCACCCACCTAAAAAGCCTCTGTGATTCAATAACAGTCGTCTGCTGGAGTGTCTCAAAATTATACTTCTCATCCGCTGCATGCTGATCAATCATAAACAGATCGTCCAGCCCTTCCTCGGATTTCTGCCACCGAGTAACAATAAAGCCCAAGTTGAACTGACCGACCACTTGCATTTTGTTAAAGTCCGTCTTCGATATGATCCGGGAAAGAGCAGCAGAAGCCTTGGCATTATCCTCCGCGTTTTCCACATTAGCCGTGTCCAGCGCATCGCGGGCTCGAGAAGCTGTGCTGGAGAGCTCTGGAGGAGCGGGCTTAGCCCGCTCGAGATGCAGCCACGTGTGGCGGATCTTATCGAGATCACAGCGCAAGGTGACCGGCGGGAGGCGGTCCTTTGGAGAATGAGGAGTTGGAGTGTTGACTTCGGTGTCGACTAGGGTCATGCTGATGTCGTCTTCTGTGAGGTCAATGATGTCAGACATGTCTTGATCTGTCACTTCAACTTGGGAGTCCAGTTCTGGGACTGGACATTCTTCATGTGCCGTAGGGAGGTGGGCGGGTCCCGGATTCTCAATAGCCATAGCATCCTCGGGTAAAACAAGAGTCTCCTTTGACGTTATGCTGGTACGGCTCGAGATCCGTCTCGGTCTAGTTTTCGAAGTTACATTCACCACTTCTTCGTCTTCTATCAACTGGTCTTGCTCTTCATCATCATCGATCTCCTCGGATAAACTCCGTCGGGCATCCATGTCTACTGTGTGAAGACGGTCTTCGATCCGATCCCCAGACGCCCCGGCTACCTTGCTTCCAGCCCTCGCATACTGACTCAGTGTGAACCTAAAACTTGCCCTTCCATCCCGTTCAGCCAGACGAAGTCGCTTCCTCGGACCATCATCTTCAAGATCGCCGTCCCCAGACCGTTTTCGGTTCCATGAAGCGCCCTTGGTGCTTAAAATAGTCTGTACCGAGGGCGCTTGGCTAGCGGGCCGTTTGCTCGGTTCGTCGAGCGCCCGCGACGCACGTATACGATCAGTGGCGCTAACAACTTGCTCGCGGGCAGACTCGTCCTCTTGTGGGGATCCGTGATGTTCGGCCAAACGCATGGCTTGTCCGTTGTCTCCGCCCTCTTCGACATCGGGATCGGGAAAAAACAAGGGCTGCGGCGGCGGGCCGATCATGTCGGGTTGTGCAGATGGTGATTCCATTGCTGTCCGGTCTGTTTCACTGTGCGATGGTGCCTCCGGCCCGGGTTCAAGAAGTAAGTGGGGTGCGCCCATTGTGATGGGCGTATCTTCACGGTCCGGTTGGACCTGATCTGATTCTGGGTCGACATCGGCCTTGCGTGCAGCACGACCAGTGGCTCTCGTGCGTGTTGTTTGGGCGAGCGAAGTTTTCGGTGTGAATGATGGGTGCAGAGTCGGTTGCTGTAATGACTGAGTGCCAACATCAAATGTCGAGCGAGATGAAGCAAAAGCCTCTTCCAAAGCTATCTTTGACAATAATGAGAAAACAAATATAAGTAGAGATAAACCTTGCGCGTACCTTCAGAGCTTGAATTAAATTCTGCTCGCTGTGGAGAAAGATGGTGCGTTTATCGGGACTGACGTTGACGTCGCAGGCATCTGTCCTCCGGTCAAGACGAGCTGTACTGTGGGAGTGAATGACTCACGAGTGGGTAAAACGAAGTCTGCTATGATAAAGGGGGATTGGCCAACGTTAAATGATCTGTAGACCTCATTGAAGGCCTTCTGAATCTGGGAACGATCACATCAGATGTGGACGCCAATGGCAACAGTTGCCCTACCTTGCCAGGGTTACAAGGGCGTCCGTTGACAAAAAAATATTGGCGATCACTTCCTGTGCGGCCTGCGCCTAAAGCAAACTTGGATATGAGTCCACGAACTTTCACTGTAGTAACGCTGGCGCTGGAATTAAGCTGTATTTAGTGCCGCTGGTTGCCGAAACAGACAAAACGAGGTACCTTCCCTGGTCCAGACGCCGCAGAACAGTCTTCTCCGTTAGAACATCAAACGAAAGATCAAGGTCGACAACGTTGTCAAGCCCCTTTGGCCCCCACAATGCTGTAACTGACGCTTTGATCGACGGCGACCCGTCGGTTTTGAGTTGTATGGTTTTGCGGCTGGATGAGCCATGAGCATTACTGCGGGCACAGGTAAACAGGAAACGTACCTTCCCTCGGGTTGATTGCTCACAGCCAGTCGCACACCTCTATTCTCGTTTGCGCACGGAACTAGCGCGTAGGCAAACAGCAAGTTTAGCGCTTTGCCAAACTCCCGCTTCGCGTTTCTTTCGAGCTCCTTACGTCGGACTGGTAAAGGTTTGAAGAGAGAGGATACGGCAACTGTAGTTCCCCGCTGTACATTCCACATTATGCTAGGAAAGATGTCGAGAAGTTTTACATACCTGTCTTGCGACCTTGGAATTGGAATTTCTAACTCTGCCGTTCCGGTCCATTTCCAGTATGGTACCCATCGGGGCTTCATTGGCGGTAGCAGTCGTGAGGGTGACTCCATCACTCAGAGCGCACAGGGAAGACAAGGCTTCGCCACGAAAACCAAAGGTCAAGACGGTTGAGAGGTCCTCAAAGGCAGCAAGTTTAGATGTGTGGTGCTTCAAGGCTGAGCGGCAATGAAGTGAAAACATACAGACCCAAGAAGATGAGGCTTACCGACACTGTCATAATCCTTTGGGGCAATGCCGCATCCATTATCGATAACTTCGATGGACTTGAGACCATAGTTGAGAAATCGGACCTCTACTGGAAGTCAGCTGTGCGCACAGGCGTTAATTGAGGATGTAACGCGCCGATATTTGTAGCCCGGGCGTCAAGACTGTTTTCGACAAGTTCTTTCACCGCCGTCTGTAGGTCGATGACCACCTGGCCAGAGGTGATCCTATGCACAGAGTGACTGTCGATTGCTCTGATAGAACCTGGACTGAGTGCTGTGAAATCAAGGGAACTCTCTGTCATGCTACTACAGCAGTATGCTGATGTGGCATAGAAGTTGACTGATAGTGCGCGGAATGCCGGGAGCTCTTGAGAAAACAAGTTGAAGATCAAGATCCTAGCACTGCGGCCCCTGCCAACTTGGAAGGGTCAAGTGTTCAGTCGAACGCCCATTGTCACTACCCGATTTGGTTGAGGTGCGTATATAATAGATAGATAAGTCAATGCCTTTTGTCTCTTCTTCAACACTGAGCGAAAGGCAACCATTTTGGATGCAACGACGTTCATCGATTCGTGCTACTAAATTAGTGTAAACTATTGTCAACTACCTCGACTCCCAGCCCTGGCTTGGACTAGTACTGCGCCCGAGGCTCACCCTTCCCCTTTCTCTCGGCAATTCCGTGTGGGACTCACACGAGGCCAACGCGTGTAAGGGTGAGTAACTTTGGCATTTTTGCACTGGTTTGTTTCTTTGCCGAACCTCCCCGAAACTGGCTGAATCCTACTGTTGCTAGATCAGACCAAGCCAGAAGGCACTATGTAAGCCACCGTTTCAAGCTCAAGCGGGTTATAACCGGTGGTTGACAAAAGAATTAGTTTTCAAAGCGGATCCACCCATCCTTGAAAAGGAGCTGTTGGTGACAAACACGAGGCTTCATTCACTCCGTAGAGTATACACTCATGTCCTCATCGTCGTCACATAATGAAGTCCAACTCTCAAAAGAGTTCCTCATCGCCCTCCTCACTGAACTCTCCTCCCTTGTCTTTCATGAGTTCGGTTGCCAAATCCGCCTATTTATCCATGGTGGCGCAGTGATGATTCTACACCCAAACCTCTCCATATCCAGTTCTCGACGAACTACCAGGGATATCGACTATATACGCCGTGCATTCGGGCATGAGTGGCGGAAGCGAGGGGTTTATGATGCTGAAGAGCGTTTGCAGCGTTGCATTAACGCCGTTGCCGCCAAGTTTCGTATAGGGTGTGTGAATCCTTGTACCTTATCTCACAGAAGCATTTTCCAATGCATACGCCTTATAGCACAGACTGGATGAACGCAGACCCCGATGTTGCCCTCCCATTCGCCCACAAGTGAGTCACTCCACAATTGCGCTCCACCCACACATCTCATGATCCTCCTTCAGCACACAAGGGCAGTTATATGACCCTATCTACCACGACTCCAAGCAGGCGAACAACATTGATATGAACACCGTCTTCAAGTCGCAAGGTCTTCTAGTCATCAGCGTCACCATGTTTTGGGGTGTTGCCCTCAAGCTTGTACGCTACAAGAAAGATGACCCCACTGACATTGTGGCCATGCTGCGTCACGGCACGAAACTCAACGGCGTCCAGTGGACGCCTCGTATCATGGAGACATGGATCACGACCCTGTGCTGGCCCATGGGCTACAATACCTACAAACCCCAACAAGCGGAGGAACTTCGAAACCGTATCCGCGATGCAGTGCACCATCTACAAACGTCACCTGAAAATTCACCAGAGGAGTCATTGCAAATGGCGCTTATCCCATCAGCCGCACGGTCACCTCCTGTGTCGTCAGCCACGCGTTCTCCTCCCATTCTCTCCTCATTGCACACGATGTCGAGCAGCTTAGCTCCACACCCGTTTTCACAACCGCCGTCGGTGTCATCACTGCATTCTCGTTACATGTCGTCCCACAACATGTCGGCTCCCGCATTTATGGGGGAGCGCCTGCGCCGATCATCGACGACCTCATTACGACACCAAACCTTCTCGCCGCCCATGCCATTGACATTCAGCTCATCCCAATCATCGCATACTATCTCTCACCTGCCCTCACATTCTCACCCCTCCGCGCACTCTCATCCCCCCGCACACTCTCACCTCCCCACGCATTCTCACCCCCCCACGTATTCTCACCCCCCCATACATTCTCATCCCCCCTTGCATTCGCATTCGCACTCGCAAAGCCCTTTCCTCATGCCAGAGCCCTGGGTAACGCCAATGCCGCCGCCGCTCTTCCAGCCCATGCCCTCCACCGCCTTCTGAATGAACCAACATAAATACCTAGACTGCAACGAAACCCGAAGCCGGGTCTGGTACATCAGCTACCACATAAGTCATATATCCGCACTCCATTAGTTCTATACGTCATCCTTTAAGTTCTGAATGTTTTTTGTCCAAAATTTCGTTTTTCGATATTGCTATCTATACTTTCATATGTTTGCACTGATTGTTATGTACGATATATTGTATTCGCTCTGTAGCTAAGGTAGCTTACAAACTGGTCGTTGACGACGTACGCTTAGCTACACTGGCACCTGTAACGATTAGGATCACGGGGAGCATGTTAATACGTCCATGTAGGAGTACTTAGTTCAGAAAACTTGTAAACGATTGAATACGAAACTTTTTTTTCACGTAGCTCATTGTATTCCGCATTAGCCATTGTCCCGGGTCTGTTATTGCACCAGGCAGTTACACTACTATGAGTGATAGATAATGTTTGTTCCGGAAATGGAACACGTTTAGCATACGGCCTTGCAAGCAAGGTAAAGTAATAGCACATCGAGAAGTCTTCAGAAGCGCAACCCATTCCAAGTTCCAAACTTCACTGTACCATTGGCGCATCGATAGCCGTCACCCCGATCGGTGTCGTGTTGCGCTCTTTACACCTATCCGCGATGATTTTCACCTCGGCCAGCGGTTTGCCGTATTCTGCGCTAAGAAATATCCGCATCTTCTTCCGTGCGACTTGGGTCATTATATCGTCTTTCTGAATGCCTGACTCGCACATAAATATCAGTCAATAATTTTTTGAGACTTAAAACAGCACACAACGTACAACCAAGAGGGTGCTTGATGTGCGAATATAACCGGTCGAGTGCTTTATCGAGCGCCTTATTCCCGTTATCTCTTGCCAACCGGATGGCCAACATAACTTCGTCGACGAGCTTACTGTAGAGCTCTTGAGCGTTCTTCGAACCGAACTGCGTCTCATTCAGATCCTAATGCGAGACAGCATTTTCAGCATGTTTCATGAGAAGTCAGGAGGTTACGCCCACCTTCATACGTTGGAACATTCCCGGACCACGCTCACTTCCGACGTTAGAATAATGGTCCGCGAGCTCCTTACGGATAAATGTCTTGAAAGATCCACCGAAATCTCTGTAGCGAAACAGATGATATGTTAGCTGATGAACTCCAACTTGAAAGAAGGCCTTACCTTTGCATCTTGGAAATAGCCCGTACACAGTCATATTGTGCAGTACCCAATATATACTCTGAATCAATGGCATCAGACACTTGTCGAGTACGTTCTGCAATTTTATTCCCTGCACTTTGATTCGCTCTGTCCTCTGCGTGACAATGCAGGTCAACATCGTTTCGCTGGCAGTCAGTCCAAGGGTACATACTGATGGAGTCTATGGCCACACGATAGCAACCCAAAATTGCCTGAAGGGGAGTGAATATAAGATTATGCTGTGAAATGGGCCTTACCTTGATGAGCGACCGCAGTTCTGATTTCCAGAACTTGTTGAAAAAATCGTGCCAGACACTTCGCTGACGATTCAGATGAACACATCTACGGTTGCAAAAACGAGAGACCTTGACGCAGTCCCTTCCAACATGCCGTATACGAGGTCCTCATTTAGATCAATAGATCGCCATTCACCTTCTCTGCTCATGATGGCACGATAGGTTTGATATCGGTATTCTTCTCCAAGCGTCTCAATGGTGTCGAAACTGCACTCAGCGGCCTACACGATCGATGATTAATTAGTGTGGACTGCTGCATGTAAAGAGTGAGGCTGACAATCTCAGCCTCGATTCGAAGAGTTTTCTCTAGAGCGTTGATGTTCTTATCGATCCTACTTCCTGAATCATTGCATATGTCCTCGACATCCTTTCACAATTAAATTTAGTTCACGCTACTGGCAAGTGACATCGTCTGACTTACGTTTTCGAATCTTTCAAACACACCTCTTGCCGCATTCCCATGGGCTGTGGGCGTCGAATCTCCCCTGGAAGACAGGAAGAAATTATTGATGTCTGTGCGTAGCAAAGTACATTGACAAATATGGGCCTTGATGTCGTCAAGTGCTTTCCTGCAACCGAAGTCACGGATATGCCGACGCAGTTGCGGTATACCAGTCTGAAAAATCATCAGCAACAATCATGTTTCGCCCACAATCAAGATATATAGTACATCCTCGGGATTGGTAAAAACCAAAGGAGCTCTGTTTCGTCTATCCGCTCCCAAAAGTTGGTTGAAATCCGAGCTTCCAACACAAAAAACGGGTAGCGGAGGGGGTTCTTTGGCAGCGTCCTAACAAAAAGAAAGATTCGAGCGCAACGCCCTCCCAAAAATTAATCAAAGTACCTGTTTACTAACGTTCTGGTATACTTGTCGGTACAGCTGGCGAAAGATCTCTCGCACACGAGCAGATCGTTGATGCTGACGTGATGAAAATGAGCAGATATAAGAACATTGAATGGGTATACGCACTGCAATGTATGTATTCTTGGCAGCTTGTTTTGTTCGCAATTGACTGGCTATCTCGTTCTTCTGCAACATGGTAAATTTGGGCGGCCCATCAGTGTGCTTAATGTAAATGGGTACAAACCTGCTGCTGGCGTTCAAAATATTCCTTGTAAGTAGCCATATCATACTGAACCATAGCGGTGGGACTATTCTCAAGCTCTTCCATGCTTTTCCCGAGTCTGTCGATCGCCTACAGCATGCATAAATGACACGTCAGGATTAACTTGTAACATAACTTATGCACCTGACACATTTCCTGGATTATACGGCGTTGTTTTGCGTCAAGATAATGTAACTGATCCTCGTTGATTCGTACCTGGCCAATACTCTGTAAGGTAAATAGATCGATAAAACGAGAGCGGCAACGCACGTCTGCCCCGGTAAGGACTATTAAAAGCGATTCCATGCTTCCGTCGATACGGATCATTCGACGCAAACTTGTATAATGCGTGAGCACATAGTTCCGGCACGTCACTCGACTGGGAGACTCACAATTTCACAAAGTAGTCGCGCATGGCCTAACAATGGAATTGACCAGTCAAGTCAAACCAGTATTTTCGTCACATTTACCTGATCGTCAGTTGCTCGTTTGATGTCTGCAACTAATGCACATAATTAGCCGTGAGACGAGGTCCCCTCTCGAACAGCAAACCTAATACAACAATCTCAGCGTTTTTGAGGTATTCCTCAGTCCGGCTGGTTCTGCCACAAACATAATGTCAGTGCGAGAAAATGTTTACACTGCTTATCAGACCTCGTTTTATTCGCGTCTCCAAAGCCAGGGATATCTACGAGCGAAACTGTACGGGATGCAAGTACGTCAAATGCACCGTAGATACGAACACTGAAAAACAAAAGTGAGGAAGTTAAGGGGGTCAATCTTTGCGGAGATTTCTACCTGTCTACTAGTTGCCAGACAGATGGCTCTGGCTGGAGGACCTCGAATAGTGAGCATGGTCATCCAGGGATTGAAAAGTTGTGACTTACTGGCTCCCCTTCTACGTAGTTTGCGTACGAAGTCAAATACGGTCGGAGCTGTACACGGTTCAGATAACGAAAAAACTGCAATGTTTGATTCCAACTTTCCTGCAATTCCAGATCGTCGAAGCCCACACCATGAATCGGCTTCTCAGACCCGAGCTTGGAAGCTACAGCCTCATGCTCAAGAAGTACATGTGTATCTTGTTGAGGCGGGGGGAATGATAGTGTGCGAAGGCTGCGGCAAGAATCGGTAAGCGAAGGTCGAGATTTAGTTTGAAGTCACGACTGACTGAGGATACACCTGTACCAGCAGCAACATCAGCGTCCATGTAATAGTACGGAAAAAATAATTGGGACTTTCCTCTTTCAACGTCTCCCATGCATCCATCGCAGGCCCGCTATCATCGTGAATGCCACGCCTGATGTTTGAAGAACCTCCGTATGCTGCTCTGAGTGCAAAGATTAGCTTGATAACAATGTGGAAGTAAATCCTTTTGAGTGAAGTACACGTACAGGTCGTCGAGTAGGTCTGATAGAGTCTGCGATGATGTCCATACACATGTCTGGTACAATAGAACTCCATGAATGCTCACATTGTTCCACTCATCTTTCCCGATGAATTTAATACTTGCTCTCCAAGCTGAAGGAGGCAAGTCTTCGTAGAATACTTCCGTCTGCACGGACGTGCATGCTCTGCACAATAAAATTGTTAGAATCGAGATGAGTAAGGCGGTGAATTAGTTTCTGACCCCTGTCAGTCCAAGTTAGTTCGAATCTCGACGGTTAACAACAATATCAGAACTCACGTCAGCTCGCGTCGATAGTACGGGTGCGCCTAGCAGTGCATTGATCGCGGTGCTCTTGCCCACCCCAGTCCGTCCGATAAACGCCAATTTCCTCGGCCGAGGTATACTATTGCCGAGTTCCTGTGCCTCTACTTTCCATCTTTTCAGGTCCTTGTCATAATCCTCCCGGCGTCCTCTGTGACTGGCAACCCTCTCGAGTTCTAGCTCTAGATGCTTATTTGCGCCGGAAATGATATCATAGCACTTTTTTATGTCTTGTGATAACGAGTTGCATGACACGGATTCATGAAGTTGTTCCGAGTCGCATGCTTCGAGTTCTTCCATTGGCAAGTCCAATGTTTGTAGGGTTCGTTGAGGAGGTGGATTTAAACGCTAATACATAGAAGCCTTGCGGACTCCATCCGGATGAGGCAAGGCTTCTGACACTAACTTGAACAATGTAAAGTCACGATGCCAATTTACTACGACTGATGTTTGGTTCAGAGTCTCGCTAGGTGTCGAGCGTTTGCCTGCTTTTACGATCCTGTGGTTGATCTGCAGCTGGTGGATTCAGAACTTTTGGTGTGTATTAGTTCAAGTTCAAGTCGAGCAAACATTTTGCTGAGACTCGACTGCGCCGCCGGCAACTGCCGTGACTCACGCGGTGGTACGCATCACCATTATCGAAACCGTGACTCAGAGTCCGTCTTGGTTGCGCCCCTGGTCAAGAACCCGAATCTGAGACGTTCCCCGAGGATGGAGGCGTGATTATTTTTGTGGCCAATCCGTCTCTTTCGTCAGTCATTTACCGTTTATGCTCCTGGTACTGGAATAAACCTCTTGCAGCGATCCGCAGGGTGTAGGAACCAGTCATATTCAGTCCGGATGCGAGCACCAGTCTTCCAGGATCGACACAGCTTCAATTACTGTTGTGCAGTCTTCGGGGCGTAGTTGCTCGGCTGAGAGCGATGGGTGCATCCGACAACAGCCATCCCAGTCATTCTCCTGTAGCGAAGCAGCCTTATCTGCCGACGTCTGTCTATCCTTAGCACATGAGCAGAACAATTAAAATTCACTACGATCCTTTGACAAAGCAGTTGAGAACGTGCAGAAGTCGAGTTTGACCTCAAACGGGATTCAGAAGTCATGTCATTGAAAGCACATTGACAACAAGTCAGCGTCCTTCTATGGTTGCTGGCATACACGGGGAACCCTGCGGTCAAGATATGACCGGGGACTAGCCTAGTCAAGGTTCATAGTGCGTAGTTTCTACTATGCTGCTGCGTTTACCTTCGACTAGGATTTTCTAGCTCTCCGAAATTTGAGGCCGATGAAGAGGGTGCAAACAGCGGATCATATGCACCAGGCTGTCATGGAGGACAGAGAAGAATCTCGTGCACAGGAGATGGGGAGGGAAGTCAAGCTCAACTTGACTCCGATACGTGATCGGCGTACCGTCAGGAGTCGTCACAGACAATTCGCTGCTACATCGGATGATGATAGTCGAATGGATGAGGAAGCTGACGGTGCTATGCTGTCCCCGTTCTTACCTAATATTGTGCCCAAGTTGTCTCCTTCGTATGTGGCATATCTTTTAAACACCTTACTTGGGGATAAACTTTTCTACAGTGAACTGGGCGTTCCGCAGGATGTCGGAACCAATATTCAGTGCGAATGCGAGCACCAGTCCAGTCTCCAGAGGTCATCACTGTCTCAGTCACGTTCATGCAGACTTCAGTTGATCACTTGGCTGGGATCTGCGAAGGGTACGTCCATCTGGACAACCCCCCACAGCAAAATTCGGGCAACCTTCATAGTCGATTACATGATATCGACGGTACTTTTCCCCTACCCTCATCCAATACGGGGTTCGAAGTGTCTTCTTCGTACGTGACACCCTTTCCGTCGTACTTCAAGTCGAGGAGAGCAATTCGACACTACAATCCTTAGAAGAAGTCAGGTCCAACACCCCACGATCTTCAGAACTCGCCATTTCCTGAAGTCACGTCAACAATAGGTCAGACTCATTCACGTGCTAACCTTCAAGGGGCTCTGGATCGCAATGTGGCCAAGGACCGATATATCAGTCGAGGTTCATCGTACAAAGCTCTTACACCATGTTTGACCTGACTAAAATTATACTGCACCCCGAAATCAAAGTCGTTGTATCGGCAGGTACTGTGCACCAGGCCGTGGTGACTAGAGGAGGTTATCATGAACGAGAGACGGAGAGTGAGGCCGAGCTCAAGTCGATGTCTTAATCCACCGTTGGAGCACTCACACAATCGAGACCAGAGACTGCGATATGGAAAAATGATAGGCGGATAGATAAGGACGCCGACGGTACTGCATTGCCTCTGTCCTCGACTACTACGAGGTTCATGCAGTCAAACTCGTAAGTGGTACATCGCTTGAGCTCATTACACTTCAGTAATCTTCTTGCAGCGAGTTAGACATTCCACAAGATGCGGCGACCACTCGTATCCAGTCTGGATGTGTGACCCAGTCTTCGAAGGTTATTGAGGTCTCAACGACTTCCATACAGACTTCGAGCCATAGCTCGACTGTGAGCAGCGAACGCGTCCGCCGACAGCTAGCCCAGACTTTCTCTTGTAGCGACGAGTCGGCCTTGGATTATGAGGTCAACCAATCGCAAGCAACTGCCTCCGTCCGCCCGTTCTTGGCACCTGGAGAAAATCATGCAACTCTGGCACAGCCCTTCGACGTAGCATGCGGGAACACGCAGCAGTCGAGTCCAGCCTTCAATGAAATCAGCAATCCACTTTCACCTGAAGGTGCTTCTACGACTTGTCAGACCTCTTCTGCAACCATTCACGTATGCGAGAAATCCTGTGGTCATGATGTGGCTAATCCTCACTCCTTTTACGTAGTTTCTACGCTGCGGTTGTCCTCAACTCAGATTTGTACAGCATGCCGAAACCTCGGGACGTCAGAGGAGATATTGACAGATTGTACGTGCCAGGCTATGGAGTGCACAAGAAACTATCTGGCATCCGGTTCAATAGATGAACGGAAGATGGAGAGCGAGGTCATATTGAACCATGGATGAATGCGGACGAGGGCGCTGTGTTGTTCCCAGTTGCAGCATGCAGGTGATGGGAACCCTGCATGGCAGACAAGAGACAGTTCGCCCGATCCCCGCAACACATTCGAAGCTCTCGCTCTCGTTCTCCTCTGCCCATGGCTATATAAATGACAGAGTCTTCGAAATATGAAATAATGAAAGCGCCAATACGACTGCTGATTGCACAACACTTTTGCCGTATACCTTCGGTGCGGCTAGGAAGTTGAAGAGTTCGGCTAGATCATGCATTAATGAGAGTACGGGGCATCAGAGACGTGGTGTAATGATAAACCCATATTCCGGGACCCACACTGACCGATGCTCGGGTTGGGTTCTTGATTAATGTGTGGACTGGGATGCTGTTCTGGAGGAATGTCAACGCTGCTCCCAGACCTGCTGGCTGGCCCAGCGCCTGTCGCCGGCAAATATTCACACGAGTATTAGATAGAACGTGCCTCGGAAGGCGGAAACTGCGTCATACAATTAGTAGCTGGTTTGAGACATCAGGGGAAAGAAATTTGGCTGCATCTGGTGCACACGCAGATCTTGCAAGTCGACGGGATAAAGAGGTGATATTGCAGTAAGGTGTATGCATGTGATCGGGCGAGTTACACGGTAATGTGTTGGAGAAACTGCTCGACAACAGAAATGACAATATTCATGCGGTCATCTAGAATAGATTGCTTTCAGCCCAATACAAGGGCTGGGAAGCAGCAACATGATGCGAGGGCATACATGCTGGAAGATGTGGAGACAAGAGTCGGACGAATGCATACAGTGCTGAAGCGGCGGGAGGGTATACTGTCCAGGAGAGCAAGTGTGACAATAGGGAGCATTCTTGCTGCAACGGTGATAGGTGTGGCGTCTATGAAACTGAGGTAGCTTAATGTAGTGAAGTAACGTAAAAACGCACAATAGATGCACCTCTGCAGCTGAGACAGAGACGCTCACAAACGCTCCAAAGTCCACCTTGACCGTGCTCACCACTGCCAACCTCCAGTAAAATGTCGGAGCTCATTCCAAGCACCACACCCCTTCGAAGTTTTAAAGGTCATGAGGAGCGCGTAACCGCAGTCGCAGTTTTCCCTGATAGACAACGAATGGTTACGGCCTCGTGCGACAATACACTTCGTCTTTGGGACTTAAAGACAGGTGTTGTGTTGAAGAAGATGGAGGGGCGTGACGGTGGGGTGGTGGCATTGGCGGTATCACGAGATGGGCAAATAATGGCAAGCGGTGATCGTTCTGGAGAGGTCAACGTTTGGCACGGAGAAACAGGAGAAACTCTCACCTAACCCATCAAAGCCCACTCCGATTATATTAACTCACTGGATTTTTCTGCGGATGGCACAGTGTTGGCCACTAATTCATGGGACAAGACGGTCAAACTGTGGTGCACCAAAACATGGCAGCAACAAGGAAATCTAATTGCAGCATATGATGCCAGGCGGGTTCAATATTCGCCGTCCGGTGAACTTATTACCATCGCAGCAATTGACAATATCCAAATTTATGATTCAGGCACAAGGGAATGTGTCGCAACCTTGGAGGCTCGCAACAACTCACTTGCGTGGACGCCCAATGGCACACGCCTTCTTTCAGCCAGTCACGACATAGAAGAGTGGGATACATCAACCTGGGAGAAGGTCGGTGATCCCTGGAAGGGCCATACTAAGAGGATCAACGCCATCGCCATCAATCCTGCTGGCACGCTCGTTGCTTCCGCATCTGAAGACAAGCATGTCCGTCTCTGGCGGCTCTTAGATCGACAAACTATTGCCATCTTCAAGCACTCGTCCGCCCCGACATGCCTCACTTTCTCTATGGACGGCAATAGCATCCTCATCGGAGACGAAGATAAGATCTTGGAGTGGGAAGCACGTAAGTGTTTTGATTCAAACGTGAGTTGTCATCCTTGACTCGTATCGCACAATTCAAGCATGCCTATAATATGCAGATCTTGTCTATCGCGACTATAGCCCATGATTCATGTTTAAGTGGGGAGTTGTATACTGCTGAACAGTTGCTCACGCAAGAGATTGACGCCGACGCCAATAACTATACTTCCTATGCCAATCGCTCATTCGTTATGGCACGAAAACAAGACTGGGACCGCGCCCTTGAGGATGCAATCAAAGTGAATCATATTGACTAATTATAGCCATCTTACGAAAGGCTAACTTCATCCGTGACATAGTCCATCAGTATTCAGCACTCATTGACAGGCTATATCTCCAAGGGCATTGCCCTGTGCGGAAAAGGAAATGTCCGGGATGCGAGGGTAGCATTTGACGTTGCATCCATGTTCGTGAACCAAGATTCAGACACCACCCATCGTCTTCTCTTGATCAAGGTAGGTTCAATTTGTCTCGCATGATTTCTGCTCCATTCTGTATTTCAGGCCATCACCCTCTTCAATGCGGATCAACATGACGAGGCAATGCTGCTCATCAACGAGCTAACTGCCGCTCGTCCGAATTCCGATCTTCTCGCGTGTCGTGTCGTAGAAGTAAGTATCATGTGGCTATACTCGGTTATCAACACTGATCTTCGTAACTCGGTCATTAGGTATATCTACGTGTTCAGCTCGGAACCAAGGCCTTGGATGGCGCGCATCATGATGAAGCCGCTGACCACTTCGCCGCCGCCGTCAACTCCAGCGCTTTCCCATTGAAATTCGTCCATGAACTATATGAGGACTTAATCATGGTATGTTGACATGATCCATCTGAAATTTTTTTCATAACTGAGTGCTTCATCCAGCTCTTCGGCTGGGATCTTAAGTCCTTCTGGCTCACTGCACACCAGAAACGTTGTCAGGCATTCCTTTCAGCAGGTAAAGTCAAAGAAGCCCTTGAATCACACCAACACATGATGGACGCCATTGATGAAACTGAGAAGGCCAGCTGCCTTGATTGGTCTAATAGCAAGTTTTCAGTAATGTTACTCGAGGCTATCATACTCACCCGCATTTCACGCAGAATTCAAGGAACAATGTAGCGTGCTTACTGCTCGTGATGACCGTATTCTTGGCGCATGTACCCCCTTCCTCATCTCTGTCGCTACTGACCCAAGTTATGCAGGCGGAGATTCCGGGGCAAGATCAAGATGGCTATGATGCAGAACCTCATTTCTTCCGGGAAATGCATGGCGTGGGTGCAACAGCGTATCCTTCATTTTTTTTCTCACACCATTCATTACAGCATTCTCAAATTTCCAGACCACGACCTCAGCAGCGCCGGGGGCGCTTCAAGAAACTCAGGCTTGCTGTGACAAGGAACCCTCTTCCACCTCCCACACCTACACCTCCACCTGCATCTGCACCACCAACCACCCTATCATCTACCACTGCTACCACCACTTTCAAAGCCCACGTACGACACCTATTCACCTGGCGACCCGATCATGCAGCACCACGCGTCGTCGACGTTCCTTTTGCGCAGGGTCGAAAGGTGTGCTCGGTCTATTTTTATCAATGTCTTGGGTATCTCATGCATATATCTACAGCGTAATGCTGCAGCGGGTGCTCCTGCTGATGATGATTCAGACATTATACGTGCTGAATATGACGATGATGATCCTCCACAGGACCCCAATACACAACAGCCCAACACTTACCCACCACAGCGACAACAACCAGTAGCAGCACAGGTAGGTACTGGGGAACATGGAGGTGGAAAGTCGTGTTTTTGCTGCTAGCATGTTTTGCGGATGTCCTTGGGTACTCCAGTTCTGTCGTTGCTATTGTTTGTTGCGATATCTAGGTTTGACTTGAAGCACTATTTTATTACCGTGTCCTTCAGATTTCTTCTCGTCCTTATTCATAGTCAATGATGCCCTCCCTATGTAAAGCTTGGCGTGTGCAGCCTCATAATGTCCCCGGATGAAAACACTGTACGAGTCTGTAGACACCTTAATTAGACGGAGTGCACCACGGTTGCGGGCGTGAGTTTGAACAAAATCATTTACATGCGCAGAAGACTCACAACCAGCCACCACTTTTGCAACGTGCTGCCTAACTAGTGCGTTCCTACTTACCAGCCGCTCTTGCAGATCTGAAATTCGATTGACGGAGAATCATACTTACTGGACTTGTGCATTCGTTTGTCTGGCAATGGCTCGCTTTAAATTTATGGAATAAGCGGGACTGTCAGATCATTTATAACAATGCTTGACTCGATGTCAGTGGAGCGCGCCCAGTTTTATATGCGCTCGTGTCTAATACTAATGCTCATTCGCCTCAGCTCGCATGTTCACCGTGACAAGTGGCCGTATGTCTACCGCGACATTCCGGACATCATTTTATTAATGGTTACTAGATGCCAGACGTCAAAACACCGTACTAGTACTCCGAAGTCAGTTTCCCTGATATGAACTCTTCTGCGATCGAGCTCAAAGACCGGACCATTGGCACCATCATGATATCTCCGAACGCCATCAACAGCAAGATGCAGTTTTGCACGAGATCTGGGGCCTGGAAACAGTCATGGGTCAGGATTGACAATCTTCGGTGGCAGCTCGTCAAAAAGATGGGAAACGGTGTCCACTATGTCTGACTCGACGAGCTACCTGAAGTGCGGGAACACGTAATCTCTGTGTGATGGAACTTACATTGAGATGTGCTGACAATATACAGCGTAACGTGCGCCCAAGAGAAACAGGTTGAATGGAACAAGTATAGGAACGGAGATTCACAACCTAGCGGGAGCGAGGGACAGTATGAATTGTGTGTCGACTTCGCTATAGATGCGAAAGGCACATGGCGAGGATAGAAAAGCAGCCAATCTACAGAGAGTGCTGCTAGTTGCGTTAGGGTGCATTCTCCAATGACATTGTTACTGATATTGCCCCCACACCAGCGCTAGGGGTTGGAAGTGCCACATTGCAGGCCAGCACTCGGGATGTGGTTGCTGGACCAGATAGTTTTCATTTATGGCATTGACGGTGCACTGCCAAAAATGTCATTAATATGGGATGGATGTCCCAAGATTACTGGCAGTGCAGTATACACGTAGTCCCAAGGCTTGCTAGCTAGGAGATTGTGGTGGCGGAATTGAATGTGTTTTACCGCCGATGGCATTAGCGGTGCGCTACGGGCAACAAGGGATTAATGTTGGAAGCTCGTAAAACTTACATGTTGACCTCGTGATGCAAATATATTTACGATGGGCATACTGCGTGGGCGGGGAGCATAGCCAGAGGAATAGAAGAACAAGACAAGAGACGTTCTGGATGCTGAAGCCTGTGGCATGGTGCCGTGAAGTTGAGTGGTTATTGCGTTGAGGTGGGGAGTGGGTATGATACTGAAGCATAATTCATACGGGCATAGGTATGTGACATAGGAACTCGCATCATCAATGAACCTATGCGAGAGTTCAATGTCATCTGGTTCTGACTCTAAGCCTATGGTCTCCTGGAGGACTAAAGTTAGGATCAGGAAAAAGGACAGCGGTACAAGTCTATAAATTTTCGGTGGACTGTAGACATGTCAGCAGGAAGTATGGCACGATGGAAAACTCGCTGACCTGGTGCAAGTCCTTTTCTGACTCGCTCTGAGGAACTGCCCATGAGGTTATCCCGACAGCCAGTAGCAACGATCTGGATGTCCTCGGAAACAGCCACGCAGTACACGGTACTAGAGCGACTCGCCGATTCGAGTTCAAACGTGGCAGGACTGACCAGCATCATACCCTACAATCCAACCAGACTTGGTTTCTTCAATTAAACTTGAATAGCGTGACGTACCTGAGTACCTCAGTTTCATCCCAATTCGATGGCCCATCCCCAGGCAATAGCAGGAGTAGTAACGGAGAGGAGGGCGAGTGGGGGGTCAAGGCCATAATAATACGCTTGGGTGGTTTCGTGCAGGAGGTAACAACAGGGTGGTCATACTGAAAGCATACTGTTGGTTGTTAGAAATAAGATCGAGTTGTATCATAATGTAAGTAAGTGTAGACAACATGCGTTACTGCGCACATGGCTCGAAACACGAGCATATGCGATATAAAAGAGCGCATTGGTGCAGCATAACCAGCGCTAGCGTTATAAGTGCCAGATTGCGGGCGAGTACTCGGGATGTGGTGGGTGCACCAGACACTATGCTTTTCTTAACGGATGGCATTTGTGATGGTACCTTGAGTTGCGAAGACGTTAACGTTTCAACTTAACACTCCAGTGCAATGTACACATAGGAATTAAAGTCAAATGATTATGTTTCATGGATCGAGATTCGAAGTTCCTCCCTCCGAGACTTTGCAATGAGATTAAATTTGCGAGGTGTAGTGCGTGCTTCCATCGAAACGGGAGCTAAATTACTAGATTAGGCTATTTCGTGAAATTTGAAATGGCGCTTCATGCACATGCATCCTGAATTCAAGAGTGGAATCAAATCCTGCAACTGTCACCTACTTTACGGAAGCAGAGCATCCGTAAGCGTCCGAGAGCTTTGTATAACTCACGCAGCGCTGTTCCATAAAGTTGAAGAGTTGGACGATCAACGAGTATGCGAGCACACCACGTTGATCTAGGGCTTTGTAAGCCGCATGTGATTTCCTCTGACATTTCCCGCACTTCCATTGCATCAGGCCCGTGCGCAATCTCCTAGATAAGTGCGTGCTCCCGCGTAAGTGCTCTTTGAATCTTTTCGCCTCGTACCACCACCTCTGGCACTCAGCTTTGAATTTGAGTCACCCACCCACCTCCACTTCCTCTGTCGATACACCAGCGTGTTTTGATCTGGTCTCGTTTTCTCTTCTTCTTCTCTGCGGTCCCCTCTATCGCGCACCTCGAGACTCGATCACAACACGCTCCGAGGGTCTGTCCCCTCTGCGTCCGGTTCCTTCAAAAACTCAGCTTTTTGAGCACCGAAAAACCCGGACTCAGAATGCTTCTCCCAGACCACGCGCCCAAGCGCAGTTTGGCAAAGCCAGACCCTCCCCACCACCACAAAAGCGAAGCTTTGGTGGACACCAACTAACTCTCTCATCTCACACAGTTCATCTCATCTCCCACTTTAGCTAATTCGTGCGAAAGAGAAATCTACGCGCTCACATTTCACTGACACTTCGTAGTACATCGCTCCCACGTACATCTCTCAACCTTCTCCCCAACAGACGCGGTACCCTCTACAAAGCTCGAGGAAGAATGGCTAGATCATGCATTAATGAGTACGGGGCATCAGAGAAGTGGTGTGATGATAAACCATATTCCAGGACCCGATGCGAGGGTTGGGTTCTTGATTAATGTGTGGACTGGGATGCCGTTCTGGAGGAATGTCAACGCAGCTCCCAGACCTGCTGGCTGGCCCAGCGCCTGTCGTTGGCAAAGATTCGCATAAGTGTGAGATAGAACGTGTCTTGGAAGGCGGAAACTGCGTCACACAATTAGTAGCTGGTTTGAGACGTCAGGGGAAAGAAATTTGACTGCATCTGGTGCACACGCAGATCTTGAGGAGTCGACAAAATGAAGGGGTGATATTGCAGTAAGGTGTGTGCATGTGATCGGGCGAGTTACACGGTAATGTGTTGGAGAAACTGCTCGACAACAGAACTAACAATATTCATGCGGTCATCTAGGATAGATTGCTTTCAGCCCAATACAAGCGCCGGGAAGTAGCAACATGATGCGAGGGCGTACATGCTGGAAGATGTGGAGACAAAAGTCGGACGAATGTATACAATGCTGAGGCGAGGGTATACAGTCGAGGAAAGCAAGTGTGACAATAGGGAGCATTCTTACTGCAACGGTGATAGGTGTGGCAGCAAAACACCTCGTGTATTGGGCGTCTATGAAAACGAGGTAGCTTAATATAGTGAAGTAATGTAAAAACGCACGATAGACGCACCTTTGCAGCTAAGACAGAGACGCTCACAAACGCTCCAAAGTCCACCTCGACCGTGATCAACACTACCAACCTCCAATAAAATGTCGAAGCTCATTCCAAGCACCACACCTCTTCAAAAGTTCGAGGGTCATGCAGGACGCGTAACCGCAGTGGCAGTTTTCCCCGATAAACAACGAATGGTTACGGGCTCAAGGGACAGGACACTTCGTCTTTGGGACTTGAATACAGGTGTTGTGTTGAAGAAGATGGAGGAGCATCACAGTTGGGTGTGGGCATTGGCGGTATCACGAGATGGGCAAATCATAGCAAGCGGTGATGCAGATGGAGAGGTCATCGCTTGGAACGGAGAAACAGGAGAATCTCTGACCCAACCCATCAAAGCCCACTCCAATCATATCAACTCACTGGACTTTTCTGTGGATGGCACAGTGTTGGCCACTGGTTCAGGGGGCCAGACGGTCAAGCTGTGGTGCACCAAAATATGGCAGCAGCTGCAAGGAAATCAAATTGCAGCAAATACTAGGGTCAACCAGGTTCAATATTCACCGTCTGGTGAACTCCTTGCCATCGCAACATCTCGCAACATCGAAATTTATAATTCAGGCACAAGGGAACGCGTCGCAACCTTGCAGGCTTCCAACAACTACTCACTCGCGTGGATGCCCGATGGCACACGCCTTCTTTCAGCCAGTGAGAACACCATAGAAGAGTGGGATACATCAACCTGGGAGAAGGTCAGTGATCCCTGGAAGGGCCATACTGAGAGGATCACCGCTATCGTCGTCAATCCTGCTGGCACGCTCGTTGCTTCCGCATCTCGAGACAGCGATGTCCGTCTCTGGCGGCTCTCAGATCGGCAAACTATTGCCATCTTCAAGCACTCGTCCGCCCCGACATGCCTCACTTTCTCTATGGACGGCAATAGCATCCTCAGCGGAGACGAAGATAAGATCTTGCAGTGGGAAGCACGCAAAGGTTTCTATTCAAACGTAAGTTTCCATCTTTGACTCGTCCACACAATTTGAGCATGCTTTATGCAGATCCCCACTACTATCACAGCAGCCCGTGATTCATGCATTCCTGGGGACTTATCAACCGCTGAACAGCTGCTCACGCAAGAGATCAACGCCGATGCTAATAATTATACCTCCTATGCCAATCTCACATTTGTTATGGCACGAAAACAAGACTGGGACCGCGCCCTTGAGGATCCAATCAAGGTGAGCCATGCCGATCAATTATGGCCCTCTTACGAAAACTAACTGTCATGCGTGACATAGTCTATCAGTATTCAGCCCTCATTGATAGGCTATATCTCCAAGGGCATTGCCCACTGCGGAAAAGGCCATGTCCGGGATGCGAGGGTAGCATTTGATGTCGCATCTATGTTCACGAACCGAGATTCAGATACAATTCATTTTCTTCTCTTGATCAAGGTAGGTCAAGTTGGTCTGGCATGCTCTCTGCTCCATTCCGTGTTTCAGGCTATTGCTCTCTTCAATGCAGATCAACATGATGAGGCAATGCTCCTCATCAAAGAGCTAGCTGCCGCTTGTCCGAATGCTGATACCCGCGCGTGTCGTGTTGTGGAAGTAAGTATCACCCGGCTACACTCGGTATCAACACTGATCTTTGCAACTCGTACATTAGGCATATCTATGCGTTCAGCTCGGAACAAAGGCCTTGGATGGCGCGCATTATGATGAAGCCGCTAACCACTTCACCGTTGCTATCAACTCCAGCGCTTTCCCATCGAAGATCATCCATGAACTATACGAGGACTTGATCATTGTATGTTGGCATAATGCATTCAATTTTTTTTCATAACTGAGTGCTTCATTCAGCTCTTCGGCTGGGATCTCGAGTCCTTCTGGCTCACTACACACCAGAAACGCTGTCAGGCATTCCTTTTGGCAGGTAAAGTCGAAGAAGCCCTCGAATCACACCAACACATGATGGACTCCATCGACGAAAGTGAGAAGGCCAGCTGCCTTGATTGGTCTAACAGCAAGTTTTCAGTGATGTCACTCGAGGCTATTATACTGACCCGCATTTCACTCAGACTTCAAGGAACAATGTAGCGCGCTTGCTGCTCGTGATGACCGTATTCTTGATGCATGTACTCTCTTCCTCTACCTTTTCGCTACTGACCTGAGTTATGCAGGCGGAGATTCCGGGGCAAGATCAAGATGGCTACGATGTAGAACCTGGTGGCTACGATGTAGAACCTGGTGGCTACGATGTAGAACCTGGTGGCTACAATGTAGAACCTGATGGCTACGATGTAGAACCTAATTTCTTCCGGGGAATGCATGGCGTGGGTGCATCGGCGTATCCTTCATTTCTCTCATGTCATTCATTACAGCATTCTCAAACTTCCAGACCACGACCTCAGGAGCGCCCGGGGCGCTTCAAGAGACTCAGGCTCGCTATGACAAGGAGTCCTCATCCAGCTCCTTTACCTGCACCCACACCAGGACCGCCCACTGCACTACCACCTGCCGCTGCTCCCACGACCTTCAAAGCCCACGTACGACACCTATTTACCTGGCGACCCCATCATGCAGCACCACCCGTCGTCGACGTTCCTTTCGCGAAGGCTAAAGAGGTGCGTCGAGTCCATTTCGATCACTGTCTTGGGTGTCTCATATATACATCTATAGCGCAATGTTGCATCAGACGCTCCTGAGCGAGACGAGGACTTAGTACCTGACGAATAATCTTCCGCAGGACACCAATGCTTCACAACAGCCCAACACATTACAGCAACAACAATCAGTAGCAGCACAGGTAGACACTGGGGAACATGGAGGTGGAAAGTCGTGTTTCTGCTGCTAGCGTGGTTCATGGATGTCCTCGGGTATTTCAGTTCTGTCGTTGCTCTGCTTTGTTGTGATATCTATGTTCACTTGAAGCAGTGTTATATTACTATATCTTTCAGATTTCTTCTCGTCCCTATTAATAGTGTTCTTGGATAAAAACACTGCGAGTCTGTAGACGCCTTGAACGCCAAACGATCGATGAATCAGAAATGATGCGACTGGAGGGACATTCCTACACAGACGGTACGTCCCATACCACTCACTGTCACTGCCAGTTGCTGATGCATGACGACAGACATACACGCGCAAGTGAGCTTGAGTTAGTCTTCTGAACTGATTAATCCGACGCAGTGCACCATATTTGTGGGCGCGAGTTTGATGAATATTGTTTATATCATGATGCTGACAAGACTCACGACCAGCTGCCAATTTTGCAACATGCTGCTTTTTACCGCCGGTGGAATTATATTCGAAAGGTAGTCTAGAGTGCTCTGGAACTCTCTAGGCCGGGTCTAGAATGCTCTAGAATCAATGAAGGAACTCGGAAGGAACGCATTATCTTTCTTTATCTCGGAAAGGTAGCAGATGTCACCAAATAGAATGCAGATAGTCGTTCGTTATTTAGCTCATCATCACATTCTGCACCACGTACTAGTCAAACCATAACCTTCGGTCGTCGTATGTAAGTATGAAGAGGCTTCGAGGTACTTTACAGGAGTCTCCGGTACACAAAATTGGCACAATCTCTTTTACATAATGTGGGACAACGTAGTATCAATGATTGACCGCGAGTGAACGTGTCTTCGAAAATTGAGAATGGTGAGGGACAGAGTAAGATCTTCCTTGTATGTTTTCATAACATGCGGTGTAACAGAAAAAAATTGAAGTAATCCGGAACGAGTGGTGGAGCGAGAAACAGGAATGACCTGGCAAGGATCGACAAGCAGCTAAGAGCGCGAAGCAGGACCTATTTGACGTGTGCGCAAGAGGCGCGGGAAGCATCCGGTAGGGATCGTACAGTCAACCTCCGCGACACGCCCAGCCCCGAGCGGGCAGGAGTCGGCCACTTGTAGTATGAGTTTCTGTGGTTGTGGTCTGCAAGGTCGCAGGTGTGGCTATGATGCCAATATTAGATGACCCACTGGTGGCGCGCTGGTACTAGCCCTAGAAGTGTGGGCTTTCTGGCGAGGAGGCACGGTGGTTGCATTGAGTTCCTTTTCCTGCTGATGGAATCAGCGGTGCGCTGCGGGGAAATGCCATAAACAAGATATGAATGTAGGAAGCTCGTAACTTACATATTGAACTCGTGTTGCAAAGACGTTTACGATGGAAATACTGCGAGGACGGATGTACGGACCGGAATTGGATGCAAAGAGCGCAATAGCAGGTGTGTCTCCCTAGTGGAAAAGAAGGTCATTAGCAGGAAGTCGTGAACGAGCAACGATGAAAGAGAAAATACTTACCCACGTCTTCTTCTTTAACTATGCATGGTTGCGCGAGGCACCTGGCAAGGATAGCAAAGCAGCTAATCTACAGAAGAGCGTCTCGCAGATGGAGGTCTGCTTAGTGCTAGTTGTAGGCGAGAACTCATCGGACGTGGTGGCTGCACCAGATATTATACTTTTCTTGACTGATGGCATGAATATTGGCGATGCACTGCCAGAAATGTCATCAACATGGGATGGATGTTCCCAAGGTCAGGAAAACTTGGACATTTATGTACCTTGAGTTGCGAAGACGTTTCAACTTAGCTTGACCCTCTATCAGTTGACAGTGCAATGCATACGGGATTATTATAGGGTTGAAACCAAATCATCAATCGAGATTCGAAGTGCCTCCTTGGTGCATGTGCATGAGCCCTCCGATGCTTGCAACGAGGTGTTCGCAACTTGGTGTGTTATGCTTCCATCGATGCCGAACGGGCGCTAAATTATTGGATTAGGCTATTTTGAAAATTTGAAATGCCGCCTCATGCTCATGCTCCGAGTCGCCATCACTGAGCGCAAGCCTGCCATCCAGGCTTAGCAAAGAGCAAACTTGACCAGATTCGAATCAAATCCTGCGAAGTACTGTCACAAAACAGAGTATCGCTAAGCTTTGTATACATATGATATGTCCAACACTTGGATGTTCCGTCTCACTGGGTGCGTGTTTCCCCGGACCTCACGATTAGAAGGGTTAGACTATCAACGGGCCCGGGAGACTAACATCCTCACCCTCAACCCTCTTTGCAACGAGGTCTTCAATCTCCACCCAACTGGCTCTCAGTTTCCGCAATCACACACGTTCTGGCTGTCGTTCTATCAGTCTAGCACTCCTCGTGCAGTGAAATGCCCCTCATCAGCTAGCCCGGCGTAATCCAATGACTTATATACAACATCTCGCACAGTCTCATTTACTGTTTCATCCTACAACGTGGCGTAGCTGAAGTTACTTTGTACTTTTGAAACGATCTATATCAACTCGCAGTTCCTCCACTGAAGGTTCCGTCCCAAGATCTTTCCATCACATCCATTCGAAATGTTTCATTCATACCGTGATGTTTTCCAGACTTTACCCGCATATCGAAACGGGAATCAATCTCCTCTTATTATCCCTGATATCGACCGTTCTACGCAGCACAAACCGAAGTTCAAAACCCAGCTCAAAACCAAGGCCAGATCGGACTACGACAAAGAATACTCATTGCTGCCTCTCGTTTGGGTGAGCTATTCTTTACTTTCTATCTGGTGCACAACATCAAACAATCGTACAGGTTGAAGTCCGAGACAACGTTATCCCGCCTCACGCCGTTCCATTTGCCTCGGATGCTCATGGACCTCTTTTCATCGCCCGGGCTCATCTAGAAGTAAGTCCTCTCACGACAGTACACTACTATTTGCGACTTATGAACGCAGGGATTTTTTTGTAAGTCACCTCCATCAGGCATCGTTTTCGCTCATCGCCGTTATCCGCAATAGTCCTAGGCAAGGCTGGCCCTCAGCTCACGAGCGGTGCTATCATCAACTACGGCAGTCAGGATATAACGGTAAATCAAATAACAACGCCCACCTCTGATGTCATAGTCCACTAACCACACGATACGACCTAGGTGACCCGGTACGATGTCCTCGTGTGCGCTGCACGGCTGAGTTGGGAGATCCCACATTCCACCGGGACAGGCTTCACGCACCAGGTCACAGTGGATACCAAAAGCGAAAACGATACCGGTTACGATCTTGACTCGGAGCATGCTCATGTATATCACCAGGATACTCCCGAATTCGAAAGCGCTTCTGCTTCTAATCTTGCAGATATTTACAATAGCCAGCGATTGGCGACTCCTAACCCTGACCACGACCACAACCATGCCATCGTCGCATCACGCACTAGGACCCAGTCCCTTGCTCGCACCAACACCAACACCAACTCCAACTCCAGATATGACCATTCGAACGAATCTTTAGACGTTGACGTATGGAAAGCTCAATCTCAATCCCAATCCCAATCCCATGCCGACCCCAACCCCCCCGACCCCGACCCTGGCCACGCTATCATCGCATCACGCACTAGGACCCAGTCCCTTGCTCGCACCAACACCAACTCCAACACCAACTCCAGATACGACCATTCGAACGAATCTTTAGACGTTGACGTATGGAAATCTCAATCTCAATCTCAATACCAATCCCATGCCGACCCCAACCCTCCCTGCCCCGACCCTGGCCACGCTATCATCGCATCACGCACTAGGACCCAGTCCTTTGCTCGCACCAACTCCAACTCCAACTCCAGATACGACCATTCGAACGAATCTTTAGACGTTGACGTATGGAAAGCTCAATCTCAATCTCAATCTCAATACCGATCCCATGCCGACCCCAACCCCCCCTACCCCGACCCTGGCCACGCTATCATCGCATCACGCACTAGGACCCAGTCCTTTGCTCGCACCAACTCCAACACCAACTCCAGATACGACCATTCGAACGAATCTCCAGACGTCGACGTATGGAAAGCCCAATCCCAATCCCATGGTGCTTTCGTTCCGCATCCGCTGAGGCATCTTTATCCTCTTGAGGTAACGGAGCGCTCACGATCCCTCCCTCCTCGTGCACGAGCAAGAACCCCGGTAGAGGCGGGCTTTGATGCGGGGGAGGGTATGGGTGCTTTTCGGTGTGATAGTGCGCAGAGTACAAGGTGGGAGGGTGTGCTCGGTGCTCGGTGGGACGGTGTACAAAGCACAGACACTGGTGCTGGTGGTACTGCGATCGTCACGTCCGCTGCCAGTCCTCACAGGCCTGAATATGCGCCTGTACCACACCACCCAACTCACGCAGCGGTACCGTCGCCGTTATCAAAACCTCGACCTGGAGTCCGTCTTGATTCTGCCCCTCGTCAAGAATCTGAATCTGAGTCCGAATCCGAATCTGAATCCGAAGCTGAATCGTATAGGTTCCCTAGGTGAGTTAGCAGACGTCTGGGACTCTGGCTTTTCTTAATGAATGAGCGGGCAACGCTCTGCAAGTGCTGGTGAGCGAGGCGCTGGTATCGGTATCAGTACCAGCGGTCGGTCTGAATTCGAATTCGCGGGGTTCCGCGAGGTGGCGAATGTTGGTGTTGGTGTAGATGTAGGTGGTTGGGGTGGACCTCAATCTAGCAGTCCGCCGCCGCCTGACTCTCCCGCTCAATCGATGCACATGCATATGCGCATGCCTGGTAGTTACGTCCAGGATGCCTTGCCGCATCGGAGGTATCAAAATCAAAACACTGGTATCGCCGCTCCCGCGTCTGTGGGCGGTGTTACAAGTCACTCCCACTCGTTGGCGAGCGGTGTCGCGAGCTACTCGTTGGAGAGCGATGTTGCGGGCCGCTCCCACCCGTTGGCGAGCAATACCACTACTCCTGCTCCCCAGATCGACAGTTTTAGTTTTAGCAATCCCGCAACAAAGGATGACTCTCAGCGTACCCTTACCCTTACGCCCACGCCCATGCATTATCCATTTTCCTCATCCGCACTAGTACTGCCTCCACCATCTCACGTTACTTGGGCAGACATCCCAGGAAGCTCTATTTCCGTTTCTGGTTCTGGTTTATGTCTCTGCGCCCTGGCTGACACGACTGAATTGCAGTCAAACATAAGCGACTGTCCCGTACACCCTGCTGGCCGACGTGCTACGGAGACGCATGTATCGCAACGTGGTGCTCAGACGCATATATCGCAACGCAGTGCTCAGCACCAGGAATATCAGTCCAGGGAAAATACAAGTTCAAGTCTAAGTCGTGTTCCACAACCACAATCCCATACCTCTCCCTTTCCATCTACTATTTTACCTCCCTTTCCAGCTACTGCTTCACCTCCATTTCCATCTACTGCTTCACCCCCAGCTCAGAGCTCACTCGTTGGTGATCACGTGGACGTTGGGTTACGTTCGACTGAGGGTTCACGCCAGAGTCCCGCTGATACGTTCCCTGAGGGTGGATGCGCGATGACTTCGGAGCGAGTGTGTAGCTCGGAGCATGTGTGTGAAGCTGAGCATGCGTGTAGCTCGGAGGATGCGCATGTATGCGACTCTGAGCATTGGCAGCTTGTCTCCCGCACAAACTTTGGCATCGATGCTCAACTTTGTGATGGTGCTGAAAGCGATGCAGTCGCTAGCGAACTTCCCGCAGAGATCCCTATCGACCCGTTGAACACTGGAATCGTAAAGAGCGAAGTCAAACTTCTGCCTCACCCCGTGCCACATATCACTTCTGTGTCTGTGTCTCAAGTAGCTGGGGACAGCAGACGAGGGCGCACTCGTGTCGAAGTGCAGGAGAACGAGGATACCTTCGAACAGCAGCGCGTTGAAGAAAATCGGGTCGCAATTACCTCATCTTCTCAAACCACAACCACAACCACCAGCACGGGGGAGGCAACATCGGTCCTAGTAGCTGAAGAATGCGTGCCGTTGTCGACTGTTACTGTTACGTGTACTCCGAGCTTGCCTCCTTCGCGACGACAGCCCACCCAGACGTTCTCATGTATCGATGACTCGGTTACGGATGGCGAGCTCCATAGGCATCGCGAGTACGCAGACTCATCCTCGTCTTCATCTGTACTCACTGTCTGTACGTCCGTGGCACCAAGGGAGAACGATAATTCGACTTCAACACGATCTGTAGACGTAGTGGTGGAGAATACACAGAAGCCGGGTCCAGCATCAAACGACCTTCGAAGTTCGTCTTTCGTTGAAAGGACGTTGACGACAGCTGAGAGTTCTTCTCTGGCTGCTGACATACATGGGGAACTCTCTGGTCAAGACGCCACGGTAGTCAGGGACAGGCCTAGTCAAGTCTCTTCGTACGTCGTTCCCTCGCTGTGTTTACCCTTAACTAAGACTACCCAGCACTCTGAAACTTGAGGGTGAGCATGTATCCGCAGATCGCAAGTGCCAGTCTGTGGATGGCAGAGAAGACCATCATGAAAAGGAGACAGAGAGCGAGATTCAACTTAGCCACACATCCTCTTCCCATACTGTCAGGATTCTCAGAGACCACACGTCGAAGTCCGTGATATTGACCGATGATAGGCGGATCAGCGAGGATGCTAACGGTGCTAGAATGTTCCCGTCCTCGATCGATGCTGGGTCCAAGGTGTCTCCTTCGTACGTGACACGCCCTTTGATTGTTTACCCTTCAATAACCCTCTTTCAGCGAACCAGGTGATCCGCAGGACCTGGGAACCAATCATATCCAATCTGGATGCGAACAGCGGTCTGTAGACTTCGACGCAGTTTCAGTGAGTTCCGTGCACATATCGAATGAGAGCAGTGAAGTGCACACTCGACAACTGTGAGCCCAGATATTCTCCTTTAGCATCGAGCCAGCTACTGATGACAAGCTCGACAGGGGTCGTGAAGAAGCCGACTCATCTGTGCTCGTCCGAGCGTCCTTGGCACTTGAGGAGAACAACGCAACACCAGCGCAAGCCCCACGTGTAACCGTCGAGAACACGCAGAAGCCGAGTGTAGCATTCAACGATCTTCAGAACTCGTCTTTGCGTGAAGACACGTGGATGATAGGTCAGACTTCGTCCCCGGTTACTGACCTGAAAGGGGGATCTTGTGGTCAAATCGTAGGCAGGGATCTATCTACTCAACTTGATGGCTCCTCGTACGTGGCTCCTACGCCATGTTTGTCCCCACTGACACTATCCAGTACTCTGAATATCGAGCACGAAAAAGTGACTGTGTCAGCAGATTGTATGCACCAGGCTTTGGAGAGTAGAGGAGAATATCATGCACGGGAGACGGAAAGTGAAGTTTCGCTCAAATCGGAGTCTTATTCTAGTGCCAGTTCCGTCAGGAGTCTCAGGCAATCGGAGAGTGCCACAGTACTGAGCACTGGTGGACGAACGGATGAGGACACCGATAGCGTTGTCTCATCCCTTTCATCTAGTAACACTGGGCGCAAGCTGTCTCTTTCGTAAGTAACAGCCCCTTTCGTCGAGTTTGAGCTTCTTACGATAAACGTCTTTTAGTGAACCGGGCGTTCTACATGATGCGGTGATCGATCGTATTCAGTCTGCGCGCGAACACCAGTCCTCAGAGGTCAACATGGTTTCGACGACTCTCGTGCAGACCCAGACCTCAAGCCATCACTCGATTGAGGGCGGGGGTCGGAGTTCTTCTCTGGTTATTACACAAGGTGGACCCTGTTGTCAAGATGCGGCGGTGGACCAACCTTGTCAACGCTTCTCGTATGTAGTCCCTATGCTTTTTTATTTTTCGCTCGACTAAGGTTATTTAGCGCTCCGACACTTGACGACGACGAATCAGCAGAGTGTGTGTACCACGCTGTGGAGAACAGAGGAGGCCGTCATGAACGGGAGACGGAGAGTGGGTCTTATTCCGAATCCCATACTGTCATGATTGGCGAACAATCCACGTCGGAGACTGCGGTCTTGACGATTGATAGGCGAACGCATGAGAACACCGATGTCACTGCGTTGCCCCCGTCGTCGATTTCTGTGTTGTCTCCTTCGTAAGTGATACGCCATATGAGCGTATGACACTGGAATAAACCTCTTTTTTTCAGTGATCCGGGGATTCCACAAGATGCGAGAACCAGTCTTGTACAATCTGGATATAAACACCAATCTTCCGAGGTCGACACGATTCCGATTCCGATGACTCTGACGCAGACCTCGAACTATCGCTCGACTGAGAGCGAAGGGTACATTGAACGACAGCTAGCCCAGCCATTCTCCTGCAGTGATGAGCCCGGTGAACCAACCCTGTCTACCGACGTCAGTCTGTCCTTGACACGTGAGCAACACACATCGACTTCAACTTCATCACAATTGGACATAGCAGTCGAGAACACGCTGAAGTCGAATTCGACCTCCAACGGGATTCGGAACTCGTCTTTCGCTGAAAGCACATCGACGACAGGTCAGAGTCCTCTGGTTGCTAACGTACACGGCGAACTATGTGGTCGGGACATGACTAGGCAGCAACCTGGTCAAGGTTCCTCGCATTTATCCTCGCCCAGCACTCCGGAACGTGAGGCCGACAAAAAGAATGTATCGGCGGATCGCATGTACACAGCAGTGGAGGGTAGACGAGAGTATCGTGAACGGGAGCTAGAGAGAGAAGCCAAACTCAGCATGACATCTGATCTCCATACCGTCAGGAGTCTCGCCCAATTCACGTCAGAGACTACCACGTCGCATGATGATATTCGAGTGGTCGAGAACGTCGGCAGTGTTGTGTTGTCCCGGTCTTCAACTAATACTGGGTTTGACTCGGATGCGTCTCCTTTGTACGTGACATATCCTTTACGCTTGAATTGACGTCTTATTCCCGTGTCGTCAGGAGTCCCGGTCAATATGCATCAAAGACTGCAACATTGAACGCTAGTGAGGACACGGAAGGCGCTATCTCACCCCTGGCATCAACTAATACTGGGCCCAAGCTGTCTGTTTCGTAAGTGACAACCCAGGTTGAGTCTCAGGTCCTTACATAAACCTCTTTCAGTGTACCATGCGTTCCACAAGATGTGGAATCAAATTATATTCAGTCGGCACGCCAGCACCGGTCCTCAGAGGTCAACACGCTTTCGACGACTCTCGTGCAAACCTCAAGCGATCACTCGGTCGACAAAGGTCAGACGACTTCCCCTGTGATTAATATACAAGGAGGACTCTATGATCAAGACATGGCGAGAGGCCGGCCTCGCCAACGTTCTCTGTATGTAGTTCCTACACTTTGTGTTCCTTCAATTAATGTTAACTAATGTTATCCAGCGCTTCGGAACTTGACGGGGACGAAAAGGATGGATCTGTGGATGGTATTCTAAAACCTGCGGAAGGTAGTGGATACCATCATGAACGGGAGACGGAGAGCGAGGTTAAACTCAACTTGGCCTCTCATCCCCATACCATCGGGATTCTCAGACAATCCACGTCGGAAACTGTGGTATTGAGCGATGATAGGCAGGTGTATGAGAGAAGCGATGTCTGTGTATTGCCCACATCCTCTATGACTGCTGTAGCCAATCCGTCTCTTTCGTAAGTCATGTACCGTTTGCGTCCCTGATACCAGAATAAACCTCTTGCAGTGACTCGCAGGATGTGGGAACCGCTCATATCCAGTCCGGATGCGAGCACCAGTCTTCCGGGATCAACACGGCTTCAATTACTGTTGTGCAGACCTCAAATCATGATTGCTCGGCTGAGAGCGAAGGGTCCATCCGACAGTCATTTCCCTGTAGTGAAGCAGCCTTACCCGTCGACGTCTGTCTTCCCTTGGCATACGAGAAGAACAGTTCAGATTCATCAGGACCCTTTGACAAAGCAGTCGAGAACGTGCAGAAGTCAAGTCCGGCTTCGAACGGGATTCGAAAGTTATATGTCATTGAGAGCACATTGACGACAAGTCAGCGTTCTCCTCTGGTTGCTGGCATACACGGGGAACCCTGCGGTCAAGATATAACTAGGGACCAGCCTAGTCAAGGTTCATCGTGCGTGGTTTCTATCATGCTGCATTTACCTTCAACTAAGATTTTTCAGCTCTCCGAAACTTGAGGCCGACAAAGAGGGTGTAACAGCGGATCACATACACCAGGTTGTCATGGAGGACAGAGAAGAATATCGTGCACAGGAGACGGAGAGAGAAGTCAAGCTCAACTTGACTCAGACACATGATTGCCGTACCGTCGGGAGTCGTCACAGACGATTCACTGCTACGTTGGATGATGATAGTCGAATGGATGAGGACGCTGACGATGCTGTGCTGTCCCCGTTCTCACCTAATACTGTGCCCAAGTTGTCTCCTCCGTATGTGGCATATCCTTCAAGCTACTTACTTTGGGATAAACTTTTTTCAGTGAACTGGGCGTTCCGCAGGATGCGGGAACCAATGCTCAGTGCGGATGCGAGCACCAGTCTCCAGAGGTCATCACGGTCTCAGTCACGTCCACGCAGACTTCGGTTGATCACTTGGCTGGGATCAGCGATGGGTACATGCATCTGGACAATCCCCCGCAACAAGAGTCGGGCAGTCGTCATAGTCGATTACATGACACCGACGGTAGTTTCCCCCTACCCTCAACCAATACGAGGTTCGAGGTATCTCCTTCGTACGTGACACACCCTTTACATATTTCTTTCAGCGAATTGGGCGTTCCACGGGACGCTGGGACGAATACTATTCAAGGATCGGGATGCGACCACCAGTCTTCAGAGACCAATGCGGTTTCAAAGACTTCAAAATTGGAGCAGACATGGAATAATCAATCGTCTGAGAGCAGTGAAGGGTACGCGCAACAACAGTCAGTCTGGATATTCTCTTCCAGCGACAAGTCACTTACTGAGAACACGCTCGGTAGGGATCCTCAGCAAGCAGATTCATTTGGCATCGTCGTGCTTCAAGTCGAGGAGAGCAATACAACACTACGATCCTTGGTCAATGTAGTCGAGAATACGCAGAAGTCAAGTCCAATACCCGACGATCTTCAGGCCTCACCATTGTCTGAGGGCACACTGAACATAGGTCAAACTCCTCCTTCAGGTGCTCCTGATCATGATGTGACCATGGATCGATATACTAGTCGAGGCTCATCGTATGTAGCTTTTACAATGTGTTTGACCTGACTAAAATTATACAGCATCCCGAAATCTGAGGACAACACAGTCGTTGTTTCGGCAGGTACTGTGCATCAGGCTTTGGTGATCAGCGGAGATTATCATGAACGAGAGATGGAGAGCGAGGCCAAGCTCGAGTCGACCTCTCATTCCGCCGTTGGGATACTCACACAATCGAGATCAGAGACTGCGATATGGAACAATGATAAGCGGATGAGTAAGGACGCCGACGGCAATGCGTTGCCTCTGTCATCGACTACTACCAGGTCCATGCAGTCAAAGTCGTATGTGGTACACCGTTTGAGCTCATTACACTGGAGTAATCTTCTTGCAGTGAGTTAGACATTCCACAGGATGCGGCGACCACTCGTATCCAGTCTGGATCCGTGACCCAGTCTTCGAAGGCCATCGCGGTCTCAAGGACTTCCATGCAGACTTCCAACCATAGCTCAACTGTGAGCAGCGAACACCTCCGCCGACAGGCAGCCCAGACTTTATCTTGTAACAACGAGTCGACCTTCGATTATAAGGTCAACCAATCGCAAGAAACTGCCTCCGTCCGTCCGTTCTTGGCACCTGGAGAAAACAATTCAACTCTGGTACAACCCTTCGACGTAACCACCGGGAACACGCAGCAGTCGAGTCCGACCTCCAATGAAATTAACAATCCACCTTTACCTGAAGGTTCTTCTATGATAAGACAAACCTCTTCTGCAGCCATTCACGTATGCATGGAATCCTGTGGTCAAGATGTGGCTAGGAACCCACCTAGTCATGGCTCATCGTACGTAGTTGCTACGCTGCTCTTTCCCTTAACTGAGATTTGCACAGCGTGCCGATTCTTCAGGACGTCAACGAGGAGACATTGGCAGATTGTACGTGCCAGGCTATGAAGTGCACAAGTAACTATCTGGCATCCGGTTCAACTGATGAACGGAAGATGGAGAGCCAGTTCATATTAAACGACGGTATGCGAATGAATGCGGACAAGGGCGCTGTGTTATTCCCATCCTCACCTAATTCTGGATCTAAGTTGTCTCCTTCGTACGTGACAAAAGCTTTGAGCTTCTTGCATCGGAATTCATGTCTTGCAGCGAGCCCCTGAGCATCCCGCAGGATGCGGGAGCCAATCATGTCCAGTCCAGATGCGAACGCCATTCTACACAGGACACCGCCGTGTTGGAAATCTCTGCGCAGATTTCGAGCGATTGCTTGACTAACAGCAGTGAAGGATACACTTATCTGGACAATCCTCCACACCAATCGAACAACCCTTCCAGCGCGATGCACGATGGTCCCCACCTACCTCCTCCTGCATGCCATGGGGCACATGACTCTTGCAATTGTCCCTGCGTGTCACCTTTAATGTACGAATCAGCGTTTGCTATGTGAGAAAATCGTCCTGATTTTCTGCAGTGCTTTTCCAGTCTCGAACGAGCGTAACTCTGCGATAGTGATAGCCAGTGGCGTCGTCGAAAAATCGGTTTCAAGCGATAATGACCATCCCGCGCCATGTGCTGAGTGTTGTATGACGTGCGATTCAAACACCATCCAGACCTCATCTCAGGCGGAGAATCAAGACAGTCTATCGTACGTAGCTCTTGCAACACTGTATGACCTGACTAACATTATACAGCACCCCGAAATGTGAGGACAACAAAGTTGATGTGTCGGCAGGTTGTGTGCACCAGGCTTTGGTGACTAGAGAATACTATCATGAACGGGAGACGGAGAGCGAGGCCAAGCTAAAGCTGACGTCTTATTCCACTGTTGCAACGATCGGGCAATCGCCATCAAACACTGTGACAGGGAACAATGATAGGCGAATGGATAAGGACGCCGATGACACTGCGTCACCTCTGTCCTCGACTACTACAAGGCCCAAGTTGTTAAACTCGTAAGTGGTACACCGTTTGAACTCCTTACACTGGAATAATCTTCTTGCAGTGAGCCGGACGTTCTACAGGATGCGGCGATAACCCAAATCCAGTCTTCAAAGGTCGTCGCGGTCTCAACGACTTCCATACAGACTTCAAGCCATGACTCGACGGTTGACCATCAGTCGACGCGCAACGCTGCATCCGATTGCACCCGTGAGAGTTCCAACCTCCCTCGATGACGGACCCGTACCACTGTCAGTCAAACTACGCCGGAATATTGCATGTACGTGCAAAAAAATTCGTGGGTTTATGCTTAATAACTATTCTTTTTCTGTGCATAAGTAGAAATTTGGACTTTAGATGTAGAAGTTGAGGAAAACGAGACGAATATGAGGATGACAGGATAGTGAGATCAGTGGATGTTGCGCCTAGATGATTTAGGTTTGGTGAAAGTTACCAGTGCAACGATATCATGCTTATGAATCGATTTCTTGTTTGTGACCCACTGATCGTAGACCGACAGCCTCAAGTACGTTGAACTTGAATACATTGTCAGTGATGGTCGTAATCATGCATGAAACCAACAGTAATAAGAGTCTGTGCCATCACCAAAACCCTCCATTCCAGCAATGACATGCTAAGGTCACATTAGCCCTCAGAAGGCCTCTAAGGGCTGGGCAGGTGTATCAGGCCACAGGGTCCGCTTATTTATTACACCTAGGTTCGTTTTTTCTGCTAATGTGCCGCTCAACTGCTCGACAAAGCGTGTGGTGGGGGGTAAAACAGAAGAAACATTGCCGTTGGAAATCAGTAATCTTTGTAGTACAACAATTTGACGAGACTTGATACCACTGTGAAAGTGAAGAGACGAAAAACACTGAAAATGTTGATGCGAAGAGACGGTGAATGTGTGATAGCGAAGAGACGGAAAGCGCTGATAAAATGTAGATGCAAACAGATGGCAAATGCATGATGACGACACATCTGGATGGAATGCGATGGTGGGTTATCCTGCATTGTTCTCATGGCATCATTCCTTTCCTGCACCGGATATTAACAGGTAAATTTTTGTGTCATAGTAAGTGCTACTCACTTTTGGGGCTTGTTGTCTGAGTCTGAGTCTGAGTCCCTGTACTGTTGTTTCCTAAGATGTCAATGTATGTGCACCAATAGCTGGGCTACATAATTGAAAGGCTGGTCGATATGTCGCATCGACGGACCAACAGCGTCTCTGGATCGTCGCGAGCAGATGAACAAATTTCAGCAAGGAGGTGACTCTCGCGACGCTCCAAATTTGTTCTTCCTTAGCACTCGCGCAGGCGGCCTAGGGATCAATTTGATAGCTGCCGACACGGCGATCTTTTACGATCAGGACTGGAACCCGCAGATGAATATTCAAGCTCAAGACCGAGTGCATCGTATTGGCCAGACGAAACCTGTGTTAGTTTTCCGACTCGTTACGGCGCATACTATTGAGACGAAGATCGTGCATCGTGCGACGGACAAAATAAATCTTGATGCACTGGTTATATCCAAGAGTAGGTCCCAGTCCAGATTTTCGTCGTTCTGTCGCTCGCACATCTGCTCTCGCGACAAATTCAAACTCCCAAGACAATCAGGAGGACCCCCAAAATCAAACGCACAATCAATCACAGAGCTCGCAGCTGATCTCTTAAAGCTAGAAGGCGAGCAGATAGACATGGTGACAAATACCTCTGCGAAGGGTAAAAAGTGGGTCTTGTCAGATGAAGATCTCAATATGTTACTTGATCGGAGTGAGGTCGTGTTTAAGAATAGGAAGAAGCGATGGAAAAGCGAGGAGGATAGGGCTGGGAATCGTGCAGCATTTGCTGTGTATGAGGCGCCTGTGCATCAAGGGAATGTATAGCTAGATCACGATCGCGATGAACTTTCCAAATATGCTAACCAGTATATATACTCAGCTACAGGCCTAGGGGTCAGCGTCTTTGTAGCTTGAACATATGTTAAGAAGAGATCACTTGGCAGTAAGATCTCGAGCGTGCCGGAGGATGTGCTTTGATCTCCCCAAGTACGTATTTCGTGTCCGTTTCTTTGACGTATTTTTTTTTGAATCAGATTAGATCTGGGATAGAGTAAAGTTGAGTCAAGGGATGCCAGCAAGTTGGCTGTCGTGAAAGTGAAAGACGCTGAAATTGGTGAAGGGAATCGTTTCTGCTTCATTGCCTTTCTTCTGGCTTGATTTTTTACAGTGAGTGACGCGGGCGTCAAAGAGAATTCGAAAGACCGTGAGTCTTATCCAGAATCCGGATGTCTGAACCTAATTTCGGATCCACGTCGAAATACCAAATAACTTGAGTAAGTGGACATACGCGACAGTATTACAATACCTCTCGCAGTGATGCCAAGGTGCATTTTCAACCTTTCACCAAGTATTTTCAATCATATATTTTTCTCCCTCCTTATTTCCGATGATACCTAGCTATAGCGCCCTATACGATATGCATGATTGTCCGTGTCGGCTAAGGGAGTTTCGGCCTGCTCAAAGTTGAGTTCGGCACTGGGCGATCTCACCCAATCCGTCACAGCATCGACGTGACGTCTACCTCCAACCAATCCTCACCCTCTGTCAACAAAATTTTCCTCACCATCCCTGTATCTAGAGTCGGTGCGCTCGTCCATTGATTGAAAGGATTGAATCTAATGAGTTAGCGTACGGGTGATTATTTTCGTATAGATTAAACTATTGTCGCTGTTGTAAGTGTTTTTCAAACTCAGAAATATGCTATTCTGAATATTTTGCCTATAGAAAGTCATCCAGTACTACGACTGGAAAACAAATTTCTCTCACTCCCTGAATATCACCCAACAAGTGTTTATCGCGTCGAGTTCCAGACTCCTGGAAAACCATTCAATTCATGTCGACGTGTGCCGCATCGGAGTCGGCCACGAGCTTGGTATGGTATTCTCGAACTCCAAGGATCAGGCGAGGCCCCAGCACAAAGAACTACATAAACAAGAAAATTTGACTGATTCTGGGGAATATGAATCCTACAAAAATGATGAATTATGATGCACCAACCGGTGCACAGCAGCGTGCACATTCAGACACAACTATCTCATTGGCCATCTTGCCTGACGGTGAGCTGATATCCAGCGCGTCTCGCCACTGACGGCCGAGAAAGCATGATATTTCTGTGGGATATCTCGTGGGAGATCATCTCCACGAATGCAGTCATTAACGTGTCACTGCACTCTTCGAAGAAAATTATTCCGTGGACTCCCCGGAGCGTGAGCTGGCATGTTTCATTACCCATACAAATGATCCACATCCATGTAGATTTTTTGGCTGTCCTACACTACTTGTGCATAAAAGCCAACGTACTAGACTCGGAAAACACCATCGAGTCATGAAATTAACTTCACTCACCACTATGATCATATCCGCCGCAGTGATGACTGGCGTAGCTATCGCATCCGAGGACCTGGTGATAACACCCCAGAACTTACCCTGCGACACCCCTAGTGAGCCTACGTGTAGACCTTAGACCGCATGCTCACGGCTATCCGCAGATGCAGTGGGGTGCTCAACAGGTATAAAAGGCTGGAACAACGACGACGATTTCGCGTATTTCTGTGGACCCGATGACAGAATTACATCCTACGCGGCGTGTCCGTGTAAAAATTGCTGTATATTGGATTCCAGTGAGGGCATTGCCTACTGTTGAGCATGAGTGAGCTTGTCCTTCCCCGCTACCTTTCGGGTCCGAGTGCTGATACATTGTTGATGTGCTGGTTTAGTACGCATGAGATGTGCAAGAGGGGATGAAGGAGTGCTGTAACATCACGTCAATAACATGGGATGAAATTTGATGTGCGAGGACGCGTCGTGGGGCTTCAGCTTTGCTAAATCGTGAGGTACCTCCGGATCACTGATCAAAGCACCGCGGCCGCCAAATTTGCAGCGAAACATGGAAATGACCGCACAGGATTAGGTTTTTAGCCGCACTTGCCAAAACACCATCAAACGTCTGGCGAGAATGCAACAGACCTGACAGTAAATCCCACAACCGGATGGTCTTATCGCGTGACCCCGACACGATACGCTTGCCATCCGGTGAGAATTCAACAGAGCTGACGTAGTCCTCATGTCCCGTAAGAGGTGGCCGAAGGCTCCACCAGTTTCTGCATCCCACAACTGGATGAGACCCCGTATGACCCCGACACGATGCGCTTCCTATCTGGAGAGAATGCAGCACATGACAAGGGTGTCTATATGCAGTGCGTGCTGGATCACTGGACAAGTCATATAATGGCCAGAAACAACTTGCAATACCGAAGGGAATGCATTGGCAAATTTCGTGCGGATACGCGAGGCCTTTGGTGAAAATGATAGCGTAGATAAGTATAAATGGGGGTGCTGAAGGAAATAGGAAAGCCGGACATTTGAATGAATCAGCGCTCGTACTTTGGTGATGTAGCTGCTTGAAGCGAGCGCCCCCACATCATGATATCGGACGACTCCACCTCCAAAATGTCCTGTTGGGCTGAAAGAGTCTCACTGGACTGATATTAATGTGACTTGGCACAAGGACGACTCTCATAGCAATGGTCAGGCTTTTGATCTGGGCAAGGTCTGGGTGAGCTGACGGTCCTCGTCTTTGCGGCACGTGGTCGATGAAGGAACGACCTTCGATTGCTTAGTCGACAATATATAGGAAAACACAGTATATGAAATTCAAATTCACTTTGATCAGCACAATTCATGTACACTGTACAGATCCATAGTATCTCCCGGATCCCCGGAACAGTTGTCCAGCTGCAAGGATGGCTGTTCCACGACTGCAGCTTCCAGAAAGTTGATACGATTCGCTTTAATTCGCACCATTATCAAAGGCCCTGCCCCATTACTGCGAGGGACCCGTGAAATTTACAACTTCCATTTATTGAGCAGGCATCACAGTACTGTACAATTTACATGTCGCAATGAGTCGATATTTATGAATAACACTTATCTCGACAACATCACATCATACGACAGGAGCGGTCAAAACGCGAACACATATAGATCCTTCATATCACCATCAGCAAACGAGGGAGTCTGAGGAAGACAATAAGCATGGGATCACGTATTCCGTAGCACAACGACAGCTTACTTTCAAACCAACCAATCTTTGCTCATCGATCATCACGCCCGAAAAACCTTTGAGCTCGTCCCTTCGACAAATGCGATAGGGCAAGCTCGTCTTGATAGGCTTTGGGAAAATCATGTCCGACGAGATGGTCGAGGGGTAATCAACCACCTCAATACTCGCTTTAGAGTCCGGCTGCATTGGGAAGGCGTGCCGCTTGGTTTTGCGTACATTGAAGTCAAACACTTCCATGTTGCCGGATGATACCGGAAAGACTACCCGATGGCCATGAACGTATCTACCCAAGACTTATCAGCATGTATCGCAATAGGGAATTTTCAGTTCCTCACCTTAGCCACTGATATGGAACTTGATGATGGAGCATGCGGCTCTCACGTGGACCCCACTCCTCCCAAGACACTTCGAAGGGGCTTGTTTCTCTTTGTTCGCGGTATTTATGTATGTATCTGAGAGGAGTGTTATTCCCAAAGAAGAGAAAAAATTTCGGCCTAGCGCTAGGGACGTCGGGGTCCACCTGGATATATTGCACGGATAGGACGTATATCCGCTCCTCCTGATCGGTCCAGAAAGGCATGTCCGGATGACACTTTGCTACAAAGGGACCGGTATGAATTGCGCAGTGCACCAAATGGGTGCGCGACTTCAGGGGAGGCAGTGATAGGCTCGCCACATGGGTGATTTCAGGTTGATCTTCATCAAATGTATACACTTGGATCGAGCCCCCGTCGATCCCGCGCGTGATCATGTACGCACGGCTCGAAATGAAGGAAAAGTCGCTGATATGGCTGGGCAAGTCGTCACCGTCGCGATCCTGCAAAGACAATGTAGGCCGTAAGCGACTAGGTATTCATAAACGAGCGCTTACCACAAGCATTTGCGCCGTCTTCCAATTCCAGATCGTGATGCGAGGAGTTTCGATCTCCATCCAAAACATCATCCCAATCACATCGTCTACGATCTGTATGAATGCACTGGTCATCGTGAACGGGGTGAGGGTGCGCAAAATAGGAGATGTCGCTTCGGGGTGCTTGACGTTGGAGGAGATTGTGCGAATGTACACTTCTACGTTGGCAGAATCACCTATGCTACACCCAACAATTGGTTATCTGTAAGAGGTAAAGCGAAACACGATGAAGACGCACAAGTCGTCATCAGATTTGACGAGAGCGATAAGATCCTGCGATGGATCGATGGCGAAGTCTCTCGTTGAGATCCCTATGTCGCTCCGAACCAGCGTGTGTCCAGGATCCGATGAGGATGGTAGCCAGGAGGATATGAAGTTTCGTGAACCGGAATGGTTGTAAATGCCTCCCGAAGAGGACGTCTTTGCAAATACACCTCCTACGAGCTCGTATGCCTGGCAGAAACCAGGCATGGGCACCCGAACTTCCTTTTTCCACTCAAACAACGTCCACGCACGACGAAGGGTCCGCAGCTGTTCCAGACGCTCTGCAACCGTGACGGTGCTCTGAGGGCCATCAACCATGCGATCGAGGGCAAGCTCGATACGATACTGGAGTTCTGCAGAGGAATTGACCACCCCGTTCAATTCACGGCAGACCTGAAAATTAGTCAAGTTCAAGGTCGTACTAAACGAGCAGCGGCATGCATACAGAAGAACACCGCAAGATAGACCGACAATCTAGTAGATGACAAAGGATTTCTACCAGTAATTCAGAGGGAAGGAGGATGAAAGTAGGTGGTTCTTTCACATCTGCTTTGATAGTGGGCAGGCTGCCCACCTCTGTGGTCTGCCTTCCATCGAGCTTTGGTGCAATCATAGTAGAAGGACGACTTAACTGTGGGCGCTTAATGGATGTTATGACGCGGCGTCGATGTCGGTTGCAATTGGACTTTGTTGTGCATTGTTGGGGCAGCCAACAGTGCACGCAACACTTTTTCGACTCCTCTGCACCACATTTTTTTGAACTTCAGAACCCAGTCGGATATTTCCCAAAGGCTTACTAGCTTAAAAAGACACGTAGTCTAACTCTTTTGAATTAAGCGCCCATGTTTCAAAATGTGGACCGATTTTTTTTTTGTTTGCCTATTAGTCCATTCGGATTTGTCCCACATACTTGACAGACAGTTATGCCACGCCCCAACAAAGCAGGATCTGCACGAGCCAAAGCGAAGCGACACGCCGGTACCTTACAAGTCTCACCGCCGTGTAGGACTCCTGAACGAAGTCATTGCATTAATGAAGCGTTAGATACCTCACAGAGCCTGTATACATCCCTCGGACTATTATTTACACTCACCCGAAGGCCCTAGGGCCTCTACCAGCGCTAAAACATAGTTTTTGGGGGCATGTTTCAATTTTTGATGACGAAAATTTCAAACTTCAGAATAGTGTCTACTTGTTCAATAGGTCATGTTCTACATATGAAACTGAGTCTATTACAGACTTTACATTAAAAACAATGGAGTTTTGGAGTTGCAGTAGCCCATTCATGTTGAACCGAAAAAGGTATGCGTGCACTATAGTAACCAAGTCTTGAACAACTTGAATAGCCTATATTGGGACCAACTACGAGTGAAAATACGGCGCCCAGCCTGGAGTCAAGACGCGATGTAAGTGACTATCTGGGTTTGTCGGGCAGAGAAGGGGATAATTTTATTGCAATTTGCAGCAGCGACGTCGCACGCAACAAATGATGTGGCTCAAGCAGTTGGGAGGAAACAACTCAAATAACTCATGACCTCGAGCCCTCTAAATCAGATACAAAATCGGTCGCAGTTGTTCCCAGAACTCTTGCCCAATGCATAAAGTTTACCGAGCTGGATGAGTTTGTGCAGCTCACGGTGGTCGCGGATGAAGCTTCGATGAAGTTTCGGCAGCGTTTACGAACGTGAATTGCGATCCGCATGAGAGACACGACTCTAGTAAGTGCTTGGGGCTCTTCAAGAACTCTATCGTTTCTATTACTGACGACCAGAACTTCATGCCGTATCATTGACATATTATTGATACTACACTCCTTCACACCCTCTTGCGTGTATCATGCTAATCCAATGCACTGGCCAAAGCTAGCACACACAGCAATCAGACTATGAAGGCAACGAGGAAAGACGGGCTCACTCAAGCACCAGGGAGTTGAGCAAAACTCATTCGCAGACGAAGTCATCCCCCTCATCAACCACCATACAGCATTTGTGACATTCACATGCCGTGTAGGATATAATTTTGCCATTAGTTCCACAGAAGTACCCAAAATCGTTTTCGTTGTTGAAACCGGTTATGCCTAATGAGCACCCCGCTTCATCTGTGGATAGCCGTAAGCATGCGGTCTAAGGTCTACACGTAGGTCGCAAAAGTGCTCACTAGTGTTGTCACAGGGTAGGTTCATGGGTGTTATCACCACGTCGTTGAATGCGATAGCTACGCCAGCCATCGCTGCGGCAGATATGATAATGGTGGTGAGTGAAGTGAATTTCATGACTCGATGGCGTTTTCTGAGTCTAGTACGTTGGCTTTTATACTCAAGTAGTGTAGGGCAGCCAAAAAATCTACATACATTTGCATCACTTGTACGCTGGGTAATGCAACATGCCAGCTCACGCTCCGGGAGTCCGTGGCATGGTCGGTACTCCAAAAGTGCAGTCACAGACACATCCATCCAATCTTCAAATTCCCATGATGCTGGCAGACACATTCCACAAGTTTATTTGGTACGGTTGGGTGAACTTCGGACATGACTTCTTCAATCACTTCATGGTCAGTCATTGCTACGAACTATAGAACCTGCTTGTGACGAGATATGATAAGCCTGGGCGATACCCGGATGATCTTGTAATTCAATACTGGTAACCAGGGCAGTGGTTATGGTTCAACTATGAACTCACTGTCCACGAGAGCAGCCCAGCTGGCAGAAGCTTGTTTGAAACATGCATTAATGAGTGACCTGTGATGAGGATATCCGAGATCATTTTTGTTTTGAACATATGAAGGATATAATGGCACCCCAGGGCCAGTCGGAGCCTGACGCAGTCAAGCCTGAGCGCCGGGGTATTTACTGTTCAGTGCACAGAACATCCGCGTCACAATCAAGGGTTTCATATACGTTTTACCAGATGAGCTCAAGACAACAAAGATGAGGGGCACCAACACGCGGCTACTAGAGTTGTCTGAGTCGTGGTATCAATTAGCAAGCAGAGTTGGAATCAAAAAAAAACTGATTTGCTGAACTGTAAGCTATTCGGAGGCGACGTGCACGTCTTTGAACTAGCTCATCAAGGTGATGTTGCAACTGTGGAGCCGAGCGTCATCGTCTTATCTTAATAGTGGTTCAAACGCTCAGATATTCAGGTTCGAGACAGTTTCTGGCATCAATACTCAGATATTTAGTTTCTTGACGAGTAACTTGGGTCTTCCACTCCCGAATCGATCATCCGTGCCTTCTCGGGGAGCTCGTGTTCAGAGAGAGAAAGCACTTCACGCCCCTGAATACGCAGCACAGATTTTTCGAGGTCGATAAATTCATAGTGCGCCTTCAGCAGGTCGAGCCCGAGGATAAGATCTACATCGAAGCTCGCGGGTTGAGTGTGCGTGAGCTTCACGATTGTGGGAGATATCTAGGCTGAGAACGGAAGAAAAGCAGATTGACCTCCATTATCGTGAACGACAAAGGCAGATACAGGTCTGCGAGCCGGAGCTGTGCACTATGCGTGCGTCCTAGAATCTTTGCGGTCCCCAATCCATGTGCGATACCTGCAAACCGCTCATCGACGAGGTGTATTATCCTGCCATACGTTGGTTTCAGTCTATTGATAAAGGAACACGGCGTACCTGCATGCTTCTGAGCATTCGGGGCTCACTGGACAAGTCAAGTCAGCTAGCCACGAAGTGGATGGTAAAAGAGACATACTGGTTGTCTGCTGTGCCCCGCTGCATACGCACGCCTTCATAGTATGCGCGTTCACCTCGACAGACACGCTATACCGCCCATAAACATCATGTACTTCCCAGTCCAAAGTCGTGCAAAGGCTGGCTATAGCATCGTCAATATCTCTGAGTCAATCTCCTCCGGGGATTGGCACAAGAGCACACGGACCATGTTATCCGTGACTGCCTGCTGGCGGATGGCCTCATCGGTACCAGGCTGCGCCTCGACGTACAATGTGTCAGTATTGAGAGCTGTAATATCTCGCTGTCGGTCCAGCTCAGCTTGTTGTGTACAGTCGCCATGCTCTACGAAACGTGTGAGATTGGACTGGGCGGTATATGCTATTTCTGGTTGGGTCAGAGTGAGAAGAATGCTCAGTGAAAATGAAAGAAAGTAGAGGAAGTGATAGTTGTGCACTTCTTGCAATTGTCTCATAAGTTGTAGATCTGCAAGCACTTGCAATCACATCATCTCTTCTGAGTCAGCTTGCTAGTCACATGGGTTGTGGAGTCCTTATTATAGCATATTTTGCGTTACGGATAGCCTAAAGAAAATGCTGGCACGCACACTCTATTCGGCGCTACGAGGTGTCTGACCGTCAAGAGGGGGTATTGAGCTGCCTGTCAAATGAAGTATGTTTGACTGTACTTGATCTGAGGTGGAAACTTGCATCGGGATTAACGAAGTATGACTTCCTCACTCACGTCGCGATTGCCGTCTTCAGGTACCGTGAGCAGTCCTGTGTCGGGGATTAGAATAGTTGTAATGTGTATTCACTGGTGTGACCATACGCACCTGTCTTGCATTTATTGAGGTAGAACTCTGTTATGATGTGTTCAAGTCAGGGCTGGGTTGCGTCCGGCACGCCGAGGAAGAAGATCCCTGGCCTTGCTGCGAAGTGATGCAACCCATTCTTGGTAGGATTGACCGGATGGTATAGGATCAGACGACTACAGAGACAGCATCAAAATACGTGGAAAAAGGAATAGAAACAAGCATACGGAATGAGGTTGTGAACGGATTTCCTTGACCTTGGAGAGACGCTTCTCGGCATCCCGAACCATCGTGCGCGGTTTTCCAGCACCAATCCTTGGCTTTGATGACAGCGAACTGTAACTTTTAATATGTGTGATACACCTGCAAATGCTACATATCAACTCTGTGAAATTTGAATGCAGGTGCCCATCGGCCAGCACACACCTCAATTTGATCCAGGCCGAGACCAAGGGGTTCAGGTCCAAGTTATGTGCGCGATCGCTAGGCTTACATCACGGAATCGGGCAGGAGATGTTTTGGATAGATATTTGTGGCAAAATCGTATCGAATATATGCAGATTATATCCAAAGACAGAGTCAGCCATTGAGGGACAATAAATTGCGAGAAAACTCTAATGCTGATGAGTATATGTAAGTATCGCACATGTTTCAGTCATGTTACTACGTAGAACCCTGGCTCCGGACTTGCAAAAAGGCTGTAGAATCCATGCCAGCCAGTCACCGGCCGGTGGACATAGGATCACTGCTGGCCAGTCTGTCTAGGAATTCCAGTAATAGCATTGACAAACATATTGCAATCACTGTAAGATATGCAGAACCTGTGCTGGCCACATTATATAGTATATTAGTACAGGATGAGCTTAGTGTGTAATATTGGATCAGGCCAGCCTAATATTTACAGAGGGTGATATTAGGGTGGCCATTCAGTCAATATGTTGATTTGCTAATCTATATATCTACCTATGACTATAGATAGTGCTCGGCCTGTATGTCCTGAGGTGACATAGAAGGGTAATGGCCATGCTTAAGGTCTGGTCATATATGTAGACTACAAATATATGCCACTACAAATAACTTAAGGTGTCTACATAGCCTACCAATCAGACTGGCCATTCTGTGTAGAGAATTATTAGCTGTGGCCAACATGTCTATGGCCCACATAGGAGGATGGTGGCCGGGTTGTTATAAATCTAAAGGTGGCATGGCCAGCATGGGTTTTACATAAGCTACAGACCAGCCAGGCCATTCAGTGTACTATATAATAGACTTACCTGGCCAGTTTTCCCATGCCACCTT
>QFEN01003983.1:19710-38656 GCA_003316125.1 Auricularia polytricha
TATTCCCACACTATATAGCTTAGATTCAAGCCATGATGTAGGGCTTTCAGACATGTCCCTATACCCATATGTTATATTTAAATGCTAGCTTGCTATAATCCAATTACTCAAAATTGCATAAACATTTGGACACTTTTTTGAGCCACTGTATGGTGATATATGGTACTCAAATGACCACACACCATAACCGTCAAATTCAACTTGGAACCACTGATGGTATGGATACAGTAACCATACTATGGCCCTGTATAATCCCATTGTATGGCCTACAGTGACCAGCCCTAGCTAAGGGTATGGGTTACCCATACCCATGCAGTACCCTATGTAGTAGTGGAATGCCCTACTGTTGAGCTTGCAACATGTCTTCCAACACAACTACACCATTACACAAAAAGTGAGAGATGTACAAGAGAGGAAGTTTTAGAAGAGACTTCACTCTAGGCTTTCTTGAGAACAGATTTTTATTTTCTGGTTTTTAAGCCATGCAAACAGGCCACTTTAGGTCATTTTTGTTACTGTTTGTGTATTTAAGTAGCCAAATTTCAACATACACGCAATCCCTTACAACAAAATACAGAACATGGTCTCCTCTACAATTTCCTCTCTCACATGTCTCTCACTTTTTGAATAGTTGTGTTGAAAAACACGCTACCGCAGCGCGACTCAAAGTGTGTCACGCACAAAATCCATTCTCACGACGTCGTGGGAATCACGAACGCCCTGCATTGTGCACCCCCAAGTATATGTCGCATCCATGCCTACATTAACGGGCGTCTCCTCCAGCGCTCTTCGCTCTCTTGTTGTCTGCCAGTGGCGAGAAATCCAGACATTCTCCCCAACCTACCTCCTGCAAACGCCGCAGAGCTTGCTTATGCTTCAACCTCCCTAATCCTCTCTTGGTCATGCCCCCATCATTTGATCTACCATCTGCGGTTGTGGCATCATCGACAACCATCTCAGACAAGTACTGGGTCCTGTCCTCATTCTCTGCCTCGACATTCTTTGGAAGTGCCAAGAGATCTGAGTACAAGTCCAGGGCTTTGAGATCAGCTTGAGCAGCTAAGATTCTCGTTATAGTCGAGTCTGAAGTAGAAATGATACAAAGATTTACCGGGCAGGGTGCAAGAGTTGAGTGCCAAGGCCAATGGCGAAGGATGGCTTGCAGGGGGCTGCTAAGAATAGTACCGTGAGTAGCCAGTCGGTTAGGTAAGGGAGAAAGTAGGTAACATTGTCTGGTGTCCACCGTCGTACTTCGACCAAATTTGAGTCACCACCTTCGCCCTTACTACTCCAGCTTCCTTGTGAAGACCAGTCAGCATCAAGTAAAACCCAAACAGACCCGTCGTCTTCCAGAGTGAAGTCAATGATAGGTTTATGAAATGGCTCGTGCCGTATGCAAGGCTCAGAGTTGTCGTCCATTGAAAACCAGAAGATAGCAGTGGCTCTGTCGGATATTATTAGCTGGCAAAATATGCGATATACAACACTTACCCGACTACACTAAATACGATTCTTGGCGCTAGTGATGGTATAGATGCCACCCTGTGCACGACAAACACAACCTCGCTTTGCGCTGTCGACGCTTCTCCGGCTCGTCCTTCAGGCATTGTAAAATCTTGGCTATCTTTCGCGTCCCCGTCGTCAGCACTTTGTTTTTCTTGGCGTTTCCCTTTATTTTTTCTTCGTCCTCTGTTTCCTTCGGTGGGCTCTATACCCTCGTCTTCATCCGTGCAATCCCTTTTCTTTTTAGGCGCCTTTACCGCAATGAAGGGTTGAACGGCAGAAAAGACATCGATATTACGTAGTAGTTTCCCGCTCATCCAATCCCATAGTTTTAACACGGAATCTCCACCCCCAGAGATGAGTGTCTCTGGAGAAAATGAAGGAATATGAATTGCAGAAACATATCTGAATCGTGTGGTATTAGCGTTCCCGAGCTCAAGGAGAACAAGGCTTCGCACTTTTGGTGACCGAGGCAGTAGCTCTCGATCATATATCCTTGTGGGTACCAGCTAACTCTGATATGTTCGTCCCTATCGGCAGTCACGATGTACTGCTCGTCGGCGGTCAGGAGAAATGAAGTCAGGAGAGAGGCATGACCAAGAATGAGTTCCCCGCCAGAGGGATTTTCATGAGTTACTAAAGCGTCGCGCGTATATCCACTGGACGATCCAATTGACTCAGAGTTTGGGTGCAGTTGATAACTAGGGCATGACAAGTTACTGCGGGATGTTGTTTGATGTCGAACATTCCTACCGAAATATGTCACCGAACTTGTCTGCAACGAGTATGTCGTTGTTGTTCACAAAATCAATATATGTTGGCTTCTTCGGCAGGCCTCTGCGCTGCCTTTAGGACAGCGAAAGGGTTGGACCGTTGGATGTACGTACCTTGAACCGAGGAGTTTTAGACCATTAACTTCCCATGTCTTGAGTTTTTTATCGTCCCCTGAAGTTGCGAAATACTTTCCGCAATCACTCAATGCGGCACAACGGATGGGCCCCGATGCGATGTGATCTTCATCGCATCTTGCGGTTGAATGTAGGACATTGCCCGTGCTGAACAGTAGTGAGTGTCGAAATATGAACAAGAAAGAAACCTGCTACCTAGTGTCAAGGACTTGTATGTGAGGTCCTGCGATAACGATGGAGCGCTCTGGTCGCCAAAATAAACGGGTGTAAGGGTATCGAGGCATGAATGATGAAGATTATCGGTCCAAGTAGGAGCATCCGAGTACCGACGGCGGCCCGACATGTACTTCAAATTTCTTCAACCATCTCCGACTCAACTAGCGTCTTCCGTCTGCTTTACTACAGACTGCGACTGATTTTGAAGGTGTCGTCGTTGCGAATCATGCGTACCGCGATTCCGATTACTTCTCGTCCCTTGGACCTAGTCTACTTCGCCTTTTTCATGGTATGTCAAGTCGGCAGATTCAGCTAGTAATATCCTACACACTTGTCGGAAACAGGTTCATATACCCGCAACTCTGCTCATTGACCTGCAAGCTCTGTATCCTCCTTCGTTAACACCGTATTTCATACGCGCTCTCCCGCAATTCTATGTGCAAATGTCGAACGACCCGTTGATAGGAAGCGTCTTGGGCATGTTGGGAGATAGCAAGCCTTTCATTTGGTTCAAGACCTTCCTTGCAGTAGAAGCGTACGATTGTCTCCGACTAAATATTGTTTCACATCCTAAACCGCATCCACCTAGTCTCTTTCAACTTCCTGTCTTCGTGCTCGGTGCACGAGGTCTTTGGCAAGGTGAGAAGCCCCTGTGTTCTATCTGCTTGGAACGTGAATATCTAATGAGCAATCAGATTCGCGATCTATCTATGTGCTTCTCCTCATCTACGCCGCATCTACCACTACCACAACTTTACCGTGCCTGTCTGTCTTGCTGACGACACCTACAACCAGTGCGCAGACCATAGCTGACAAAGTAGTCTCTGTAACAACCTATCAGCGCTTCCTGCTGTTATCGAGCTACATTCCATTCTTCGTGATACCCTTCATTATGACGGTCGATATGGCTTCCCGCCTGTTAAACCTGATCACGATGGGGATAGACGCCGCTGATGACAAGAAGTCGTCTTAGTTATGAATTTAGAATAAGTGCGGAGACCGCTATATCAAGCTTAAATAGAATGGTAATGAGTAGGGTCTCCCCGTCATAAGACTTTGCTCGTGAGCGGCCGCTCCCACCTCAAAAGCATTATACTTGATCAATGTAAGCCAGAGCTGATCGAAGCCGAGGTGCCGATGGAGTTGTTGTGGCTTATTGCCTATACAGTTTATCGAATATTTCCCACAATCCATCACCGGCTGTACTCAAGATATTGGGAGTTCGTCTAGCACTACCCCCTCGTCAAGACCTCTGCTCCTCAATATGGTGGGTGCTATCACTCCGAACCATGTTTGTATGCTAACCATAACCCACATTCTAGACCAAACGCACCCGCAAAGTTGGTGTCACCGGAAAATACGGCACTGTGCGTATACTATCCTATTCTGTTGCAGGAGGACAGCTGTCTCAGATGTGTTCATTGTAGCGTTATGGTGCTTCCCTGCGTAAGCAGGTGAAAAAGGTGCGTTATTCACTCCAAGATCATGCTATCTGCTGACCTGCGATCTTCAGATGGAAATCACTCAACACGCTCGGTACACCTGCACCTTCTGCGGCAAGGTCAGTGAATGATATGATGGCCGTGTGTGCGCAGCCATTCTCATTCATTCTATCACAGGACTCCGTGAAGCGTACCGCTGTTGGTATCTGGCATTGCAACTCTTGCAAAAAGACGATCGCTGGCGGTGCATGGACAGTATCGACAACTGCAGCTGCTACTGTACGGAGGTGAGCCATCCCCATTCAGATTGTTGGACGTCGAGTCTGACTATTTACCTAGCACTGTCCGTCGTCTGCGGGAGTTGACGGAGGCATAGATAAAATCTCATGGGTTCTTTTGCCATGCTTTTCCTCGCTTTGTTACATATTTCTCGATCCAATGACTATGAGCCTCATGATGCACACTATATCTCTCTCAAACATGGGCGAAAGTTTTGCTTCAAATCATTTCCGAGGACTGTTGAATAACGCAAAGTAATGGAGTTTGCAGAATTGCTATTGAATAATCAAGAAATTGTATACATGCGTGCCGAAGTGATATGTACATCAACAAGAGATGATAATGAGATCACGTCAATGGGCCGTCGTCTGAACCGTCTACTTCATCGTTGGGGCTTAAGCCCTCTTCCTCACCACCGTCATCATCTTCTTCGTCACCATCATCATCGCTTTCTTCCTCACTTTCATTGAACATAAGAGAAATATACTCATCCCCGAGCCGGGCATCCTCGACTGGGACATGCTGTGAACTCAAAACATTGTCAGAACTAGTATCAGAACCAGGAATGACAGCGGAAGAAGTCGCAGCAGCAACACCCGGAGTCAATGAGGCTGTTGGCACTGCAGGCTTGCGGTTGCGGTTGGCGCGAATGACGTGCGGAAGCTTGCATCCCTTTGTCGAGCAGATTCCTTTCTCAGCAAAGTCTGGGCACTCTCTGACATGTTGCATCTCGCAGTCGAGGCCCTTGGCGCAGTAACCAAGTACTGCGAAGTCGCGACACACGCCGCGTCGCTGTCCCACACGGACGTGCGGGAAGGGACAGTTTTCTCGAGTGCATCGTCCGTTATTGGCAAAATGCACGCAGAGAGGCGTCCGCGCAGGGGTCGGGTCGTGTGAGAGGTTACAGGTTTCAACAGTGCTGGAGCAGTTGCCATGCAAAAAGTTCCAGCAGATGGCGATCTTATTGGGGTCATGGTGATACATGCAAGTTAGACCGCGGCTGCAGGCACCTATTGCAGCACGAGCGTTGGGCGAATATGAATTTACAGAGATACTGTGAAAAAAGAAGGCTGACCACGCACCTGTAGTTGTGAACCGGGGGCAGGGTTTGTCAAGATATTTCATGCGCTTGTTCCTACGTCTAGTGGATATCATCAGGTTGAATCTGTAGCAGAAACTTGATCGGTGGACGGACTGTTGAGAACCTCGAGTGTTATCAAGAGTCATGTTCCGGTTTCTTGGCTGACGTTGACGAGCCCGCGATGAGACCTTGGACTTGTATGCACGGCCAGCCGGGACCAAGTGCCCTGTATTTGTCCTAGAAAAATCTACTTGCTGAGGAATTGGCCGAAGTGGAGCCTTGGGTGGAGCAGATGGTGGCTTGGGCACTGTAATCAAACGGTACGCGGTTACACAAAATAGAACTACCCCGCAACCAAATATTGATAAAGAAAAACACTCACAATCCTTGCGCACGAGAGATCTAGTTGATGATTCGAAAGTCACGCCATCGATAACAACGTCACGGGTAGACGAGGCCTGAGGTGGATGAGGTAATCTCGTGGGCGGGCGGATATACTTTGTTGCTAGTTTCTGATATTCGGAGGGTCTATGAGATGCTGGCGATTTGTACTTTGGATTGAAATAAGCATTTCTCCTGGGGGCTGAGAAGGATCCCTGAGTGGATTTATGTTGATTGATGGCGCCTAAGTGGCTTGTCAGATATAAAATCCGATATAATAAAGTAAGGTGACCTGTTAGTCGAGCGATTTCTTCCTTGAGCGCTGTGTCCGATGTCGAGGCCATGATGGGTGTCGAAGAAGAAGTGTGTGTTTATTGGTCAGCACCAAATAATGATTTCAACACAAGTACATATAGCTTCCTCTACCAAGCAACCTTTAGATTTTGGGCACGACAATGACTCGATACAAAAAGCCTAAACAGCAGTCTTGCAAGGTGCCATTACCGCGGACGAGGCCTTTATTTTTCTTGGGCCTGTTCGCCGCGACCTTGTGGCTCTGGATACCCAAACGCTCTAAACTAGATACGTCCGACAATGTCAACAATGCTCTGCGTATGCCATTGAACTTTTCTACACCACCCATCGAAAACCACTCTTTGACAGCGGTGCTACCAATTCTTTCATATTCTTTCGAAGGTCTCGAAGCTTTGTTGTCCCCGTTTCTCGTTCCTTCTGACACCATTCGAGAAGTCATCTTGATCTGTCCACAAAACATCCTTTCAGATGCGCGACGGGTACTCAAGAAGATCCTATCACACACTGACACCATTGACCACCCCAATCTTTCGCTGCTACCTTATGCGAGTTCTTCCTTCTACAACAGCACACTTATAAGTTCTGTGTCTCGAGTTAGAACGGAATGGGTTCTTGTTCTCGATAACCATGGTTTACAAGGTCTCAGCAGTGGACAGCGGGCTTATCTACTCAATCCACTATATATTTCCCTACCAGTCGGACCTAATGGCTTCCTTCGATTTCCCGCCAATGCTAGCCGTATACTTGCGATTGGTGATCTCGAGCCTGCCGATTATCTCATCCCACCCTTCGTGGCACCAGCCCATCTTTTCCCTCGCATTTTTTCACGTCTCGCCGTTTCTGATCCTTGGGTAGCTTTTGGCGCGCACGTTGCGAAGACCCATCTCGAGATGATAGGAGGGTTGGTTCTTCCATCCGACATCAGCAGCCTCAATTGTTGCGAACAAAATTCTCTCCTTCCGTCCATCGAACATACTCAGGTAAAGCACAACCCGAAAGTGATTCTATCAGCGGACGACGACGATCGTACGCCAAAACAGCCAGCATCAGCTTCGGGTCATCTCGTTCTGGCCGTTCCTCATTTAGAAGATCTCCATGCTTTCATGCATGTTGCCTGCAGACTCCAGTCCGTTGGTCATACTGTATCAGTCTTACTGTACCAGGCGTCATCGAGCGATGTCATATATTGTTCTTCTGAGGACTGCGCCCTCCAGTGCTCAACACTGTCTCACACCACTCCGACCTTTGATACTTGGCTAGAATCTCTGGATGCCTCGCCCGATGTTGTCTTCACTTTGGATGTTCATGATTTTTTGTCTATCACCCTCACCATGGTTCTTTTATATGAGCCCTACCGTAGCACCACGCTAATTCGACTGCCTCGAGCTGACATACCTTACTCCGATTGGATTGGCTCACTCACCCTTCGTGAACTTCGCAGTCAGTCATGTGCATCATTTTTAATATGTCACTATTTAACTGGGAGCAGACTGGAACGTACCCGAAATCACCATTAGCGTCATAACAGATCATAGACCTCACTCTTTGCAACGGTTGCTGATGTCCTTGGCCCGTGCTCGGTACTTTGGAGAAAGAATCGGACTACGTATCAATCTCGAACAAACTGCCGACCGCGAAACCTTGAGAGTCCTACGAGACTTCGAATGGCGTCATGGTGACGTCTTTGTCCACCACAGGGTCATACATGGCGGTCTCCTCCCTGCCGTCGTCGAGTCATGGTACCCAAATTCCAACGACTCTTATGGCTTGCTACTTGAAGATGACATCGAGGTGTCTCCCTTGTTCTTTGCGTGGATCAAGATGACTGTCTTGAGATACCGGTAAGTCAACCATGAGTTTCAACGAACCCTCCCATGACCAACAAATTTCTTGGAGGTATGGTGAACCCGAAAACATCTCGCCGTCCGTGTTTGGTGTCAGTCTTTACCAGCAGAAAATGATAGAACTCAGACCAGAAGGCCGGAGGTCGTTCGACGTTAGGGCGCTTTTCACTACCGATGGCACCGCGAACCCAAGTACGCCTTATTTGTCACAGATACCCTGCAGCTGGGGTGCGGTCTACTTCCCAGAGCACTGGCGTGAGTTCCACGACTACCTCTCCATCCGCCTCTCCGAGTACTCCATGAAGATACACGAGATTGTCGTTCCTGATATCCGCTCCAACAAGTGGGTCAAGTCATGGAAGAAATACTTTATCGAGCTCGTCTATCTCCGTGGCTATGTCATGCTCTATCCAAACTACGCCAACTTCACGTCGCTGTCGACTAACCACCTTGAGATCGGCTCGCACGTCAAAGACCAGCCAGAGGAAGAATACCTCCGCAAGAAAGCGTTGTTCATGCTTCCTTTGATGCCGTTGACGAATGCCTCAGTGCCTTCTTCCCCCAGCCTGCTTGACTTGCCAGAACAGAAACTCCCTTCCCTGCCTTCCTTGCCTGTTCTAGATCTCATGGGAGATCTTTCCTCAGCATCAGGCCTGTTGGAACGAGGCACCAAGCGTCGGATGGAGCTTACTGGCTGTAGCGTTACTGTCTCTCTGACTTACGACGCCCGTGAGCTGATGTGTCTTCAGGAGTTCACTTGAGTGTGAAGCATTTGGTAGTAAATATTCAGCGTGACTCATACTAGTCATTTGTCATTGTCTGGCCACAAGTTGGAAATTTTATCCTGTAGGAACGATAGCTAGTAATATCAAAGCGACGTTTCAACATACGCTACGGCAAACACATAAATCGATTCAATCTAAGGTAATTAAGCAAATGAGCAGGCCCATTGTGCTTGCATGAGTGACAAACCATGAGTAATTTTGATAATCTTTCTAACGACGCGAGCAATGATAGTGATACATGATGATGTCCGAACCACAACCAGAATCACACCGATATCTGCGAACTGTCCAGCCCAAGCGCATGGAGGAAGAGATTGACGTTAGCAAGCTTCGTCTGTCGCTCCTCCTCATCTGCTACCCAACCCTTGCTGACACTTGTCACGATCTCCAGCACCTTTTCGCGGAGGCTTGTAACGAGAATAGATTGTTGCTCGGGAGAAGCGTGAAGTGCCAGTGCGGCAAGGAATTGCCAAACGGGCTGGTCAAGGATGTCTGTGGGCGGGAGGGGAGTCGCTACGGGAAGGGGTTGGGCAACAAGACGAGTCGAGGGAAATAAAAGCACGAAATGGGGCATTAAAAGTTGGAATAGATGATCGAACATGGTTTGCCTACGAACGATCATATGTTAGTGTAGACCATTTTTTCCAGACGGGAAAATTGCATACCACTGTTGAGCTTCCGCAGGCGTTGGTATTTCTGAGGACTCTTGCGCACTACTCATGCCCTGTTTGACGATCTCAACTCGGCTCAAGAACAACGTTAATATGGCGATGCCGGGCTGAGTACGATGGATAAGTAACTCCGTGCAGGGTGAGACAAAACGCTCATACCCGAGTCTGAGCAGAGATGACAATGTTGGTGCGGTCCAAGAGTAATCCAAGCAACCCAGTGATGACCCTCAGCTCAGCTTTCGCGACCACAGGCAAGATACTCTGTAGAACACTTCCCAAAAACGCCTGCGTCTGTCGCTCGACGTCCTGACGTTCAGGAGTTTCCTCCAGTGAGTCGAGAAGAGGGGCATGCTTGACAACATCAAGCTGAGAGAAGCAGGCGACCAAAAGCGTAAGAAGCGTGAGCATCCTAGGTGGCGCAATGTGACGGCTGAGCCGCGGCAGAATCTTTTTCCCCTTGACGGGAGTAAGTAGAGAGACAAACGGATGGGGATCACTGAGATTATTCATTGAATAACGAAACGGTTTTAAAGCATACTGTAACCCACCTCGTTTCAAGAGGCAACATGACCTTCAAATTCATCCATATTTGCTCGACAAGATCATTGTATGTCGTTGACCTGAAGAACTATCAGTACTGTTTCACAATAAGAAGTTGATGAAATACCATGCGACAAAAGTTTCCTCGTCTTCCTCGTCTTCCTCTAGAGGCTGATCTCGCCTGAGTTGTTCAATATTCAGGACAAGATCATAAAGCCCTTCCAATACAACAAGTATTTGGCGTTGGGTGAGTGGGTCCTTGCGCACCACGCCGTCGCTCTAGATACAATACGTGAAACATTAATGTTAGAAAGAAGACATTAATACGCACTCCAGCAGCTTGCCCGAGCGCTTCGCGACCGAGTTTCGCAGCCTCTTGCGCGGCACCGTTTCCATCCTCTTTGGATATGTGAGGATGGGTACCAGACATGGTAGGAGTCGCTGAAGATGCATCGACCTGCAAAAGCTGTCGCGGTGCTGCCTTGTAACTACGGCCAGACGTTTTACCAAGAGCGCCCTGGAGACTGTGTAAAGCTTTTGAAGCGCTGAGCACCAGAAATATAAGTAAAGCTCTTGGGAGACGTACAATGCAATCCCTTTTCCTTCTCTCTAAGCCGCGCGTTGTTGACGATCCGTTCAACCTGCGCTTCCATCTTTTGCATCGCACTCTGCCTTCTGCCACTGCCCTTTTGTGCTAGTCCGAGACCGACGCCGCCACTGGAGCCAAATTTGATCACGCGCTCATCCTGCGACTGGAGTCCTAATCGTGAACGAAGAATAGCACCATAAACCTGAGCGTAGAAGTCCTCGGCGTAGGGATCCTGTGTAACGAGCTGCGAGACTTGGATACGAGTAATAAAATCCTTATCAGATTGAGTCATCAGATCATTGTAGCGAGACTGCAGATTGTCATGAGCGTGAGGTAAGTGGGCGGATTTGAGGGCATCACCATGTGTGCGATCTTGGCAGCCTTGCGACGGCGCCTCTCCTCCATCCGCTCTGTTTCCATGATCTTACGCATGGCCTCAACCCGCAATGCTTCTTGCTCAGCCTGACTGATTCCTTGCATATCGCGCATGAACTCGACTTGCGCCATCTCTGACAAAAGTCTCTGTTGCAGCTGGATGCTCTGGGGCATATACTGAGTGTTTTGCTGATTGAATAGTGCGTACTGAGAGTCAATGGCAGGAGAATGCGTGCGACGTTGTGTATCAGCGTAAGGAGACTGCCTGCGCGCCAGCAAATTCGGCTGCTGCTGCTGCAACTGGGATAATTGCTGGGCGCGAAGCTGTCGTTCGAGTTCTTCCATGCGGAGGCGCTCTTGAAGCTCCTTCAACCGCTCCTGCTGCTGACGCTCCTGTTCTTGTTGGAGGAGGAGTATTTGTTGTTGGTGTTGATGCTGCTGATTGAAGCGAGGGGATGGTGCGAGATGAGAAACCACTCGTGGAGTAGACATTCGGGCTTGCTGTTGCAAGCGAAGCTGCTGTTCTTGCTCCAAACGAGCTCGCATGCGGTCTGCAAGCAAATGTTCCTGTTGAAGCCTCTGAAGGTCTTGCCGTTCAAGTTCTTGCATGCGGAACTCTTCTTGCCTACGTAACTCTTCTTGTCTACAAAGTTCTTCCTCTCTTTGCAACTCTTGTTGCAGCTGGACTTGCAGAAGCATCTCTTCTTGCTGTTTGCGCTTCTGCTGAGCAGCCCGCATTTCAGCCTCAATCTCCTGTAGAGTACGAACGCCCGTCTGGGTTATACTGTGAGAGATGGGCTGTTGTTGACTGAGAGGCCGGTGATCCGCGTATGCATTGAGCGCTGGGGACCTCGAGGGCGGGAACGGAGACTTCATCAAATTGGAGGGCACACGCTGATGACCTGCAGCACGGGTGAGCATGGAGAACGGCGACTTGTCATCCCATATTGACTCGAGGGATTTTGGAGCTGGAGAAAGCCCTGTGACGGCAAACGATGAGAACCGACACAGATTGATTTAATCTGAACACATACCTCGATCACGGGACTTCGACGCAGGTTCAATTACAGGTGTCCGCTCTCTGAAAGGCTCTGCAACAGGGGTGAACCTGCCACGTGTACCTCCAATGGGCGTATGGAGAGTTTGACTGGCAAAATCAAAATCTTTGCCTGGTTGGAGCAGACATTATTGTCATTCCTTTGCCCTTGCCAATGATGATGATTGCATCTCACCAACAGCACCCGTACTACCAAAGGTCTCGTCGTTCAGTTCATCGCCGCCCTCAAGGAGTGCATCTCCTAGCCCGTCATAGCTCTCTTCACCCCAGGTATAGACCGCAAGGTCCTCGGTTTCCTGGAGGCCTCCTTCCAAAAATTTCTTCTTTTCTTGTTCTAAATTGCTTTTTTCGAACCCAAAGAAAGACATAAGACAGAGAGGAGAACTCTCAGCGAGCTGATGAGTCGGATTGCGAAAGTTGGAATAAGACTTACAAGCCCATCTCCCCGCAACAAACATGACCATACACCAGACCACCAATCTCAACGTAAATTTGTGTGCTTCTCCAACGCTTCTCAGATCAGTGCACACAGTGTAAAGTTTGATGGCACTTCTTTTCAACTACAGATACTTCCTACATTTGTCACAAACGTATTCTCATAGTCATTTACATGGCCCCATTGCATGAACTTCTTCCAAAAAGTCTAACAACGTGCTGGCGCTCCAGGCTTGGGTATTACATGAGTCGGCACAATATTGTCCATCTTTATTTGTCAGCTCGGGGATGCCTGCCCAAGAGTCACTCTGAATATGATGCTTAGGGGTGAGCAGAATTTTATGAAGATGGTGGAGGGTCTGAGTTTTATCCTGCAACCAGTGTCCGTTAGCTCGCATAGATTGTGACCGTCTGTGAAAGTCTGTACTGACCTCTTTGCCTGCACCAAATCGCGTGTCGAAGTAGAGGTAAGCGCGGAGGAAATATCCAAGCGGCCAACCCCACTCAGGGCCCTGAGAGCACGCTGCTTAGACACGTAACATGACACAATTGTGCATCACTCAAACTTACATTATGATAGTTCAGTCCCTTTGCAACAGACCGGTCCGTAGTGTCGTTAGAGTTGTCATATTGAGGCCGATATTGCATGTCACTGGGATCCAAGGTTTTCATACCAAGCGGACTTCGTAAAATATTGTCAGCGAGGCGGAGTGCGTGCAGAGCATGCTGAGCATCGAACAGTTCTGGCGCTACAGTCATAGCGATCGGGAAATTTGGTCTGAACTGGTAATCGGACCATTCCCGACCCGAGCCAGAACAATACACATCCTTGTAGATGCCCCTTCTATTGATGATAGCAGGATTCACATCATAGCGCGAGTCATCGTTGGCATCTGTTTAAGAATAAGAATGACGTATAACAACGAAAATGACAGTCTTACTCAGGGGAACATAATAGCGTCTTTCGAAGGACTGTTGTATGAGGTCATTCCAGGCCTTGTAGGTAATGAAGGTATTCTGCCCATTGACTTCAAATGAACATTTTAGTGGATTATATTACGAATCAGTAAAAAAAAAGTCTCACTTGTCGCTTCAACACCCTTGAATGGGAAACTTCCAATGCTCGACAGCGTATCGAGCCATCGCAGCGTACTTTTCAGCAAACCGGTGATCTCGATCGACGCGCCGTCTCTCGGTGTCCCAGGAACCCCCTTGGTGCCCGCCTTCTCAGATTCGCCCATCTTATCCATCCAAGTCCCACAATTGTGCTGATTGCCCCCGAAAATGAACCCCGTTTCCCAGTCGACTTGAATGTTTATGTCGAAGCCCTCGTCCTTCATCTGCATGTCAAGGTTGGGGCCAGCGTTATGCTCGCGGAATGCGATTCCACTTGCATGACGCTGAAGTATTTCTTGGATGATCTCCGCAAGAGTGCTTGTGTATGCGTACGCGCGTGGATCATCCCATGCGACCCAGGTGTCATCTACAGGGAATCTACGCTTCACCGGCTCCGACAGGATCGAAAGACCATCAGGTGCGCTGGCCACATAATCCTGAATATTCTGTAACATCCACCATGGTGAATCCCTCGAATTATACCTGAGAAGGTATCAGATAATGAAAATGAAAATGATTTCGCAGGGCTGTCTCCTGATTCGTACCGTGGTTTCCTGACAGAGTCTAGCAAATTAGGGATTAGTCCATGCTTTAAAGTCGACGCAAAAGCGAGTATGTGTTTTCTGGCGTCCTCGAAATTGCCCGTGGTCAAAAACAGCCCCCTTAAAGAGATGAAGACGTCGCGGCCCCAACAACGTGCCCACCCTACAGTGAAATGCGGCAGTCCAGCTGCCAGTGATGGTGTAGATGTGGCCGGATCAAGGGATGCGGACTGTACCCTTCCATGCATCTGAATGGCGCACATCGCGAGATTCTGTGTGAAATCGTGCCCCGAGGACACGAACTCAGAGCATTGTTCTATCGCTCCACGGCGAGCGGCTTTGTATGCAGAAGATATCAAGATAGCGAAGTACTTCGGACGCAAATAAGAAGGAATAGAGGCTTTGATGCGTTCTGTCCGCTCTTTGAACCACTGCGCCGGCTGCACAAGTTTCGGGAACTGAATTGTTTGCCTGGCGAGAAATTGTCAGTTACGCCAGGGGCAAATAAGTAAATAAGCACCTACTTTTGCAGTCTTGAATAAATATAATCGAGTGCCCAAAGTCCTTGCCTAATATTTTCGCAAAGTGGATGTCCAAGATCGTTATACCTCATGATGTGCCGAAGAGGATGCATCCATCCCTCCAGCCCACAATAAGTCAGCTTACCAAAGCCGGGAACATCATAGACGCCGATATCGCCACTGGTTGCATCCCTTTCTTCAACATCTGCACGATATAAGACAACGTTCAGATCAACGAGGTCAAGGTCGCCAAAAGCTTTGTCTGCATCCGAGGCACAGAAGGCGTCCAACTCATCGTCCAGGTTCTGAACCTCGACTTCAAAAATGAGAATACTTCCGGGCGGGAAGTACTCTGGAACTGTAATCCTGCAGAACGGCGCAACATCATGCGATATCTGCGGGACGGAAATATCAGGCATTTCAACCAGCTTCCCAGGAAGCCCTCGGATTGTGTCGGAGTCATACGGCGTTTTGTATGATGAAAACTCTGTCGAAGCGCCATATACGAATCGAGCTCTGGTGCGTAGCAAGTCTACAGTGTTCACTATTTATCGGAAACTAGTTAGGGTGAGACTAGTACATGTACGGTAGCACGTACCAATGCCGCGGTCTTTTGAGCCCTTTGAGAACGCAGTGTGAGCAATGAGCAGATAACCCTTCTGGGATGCTGGATGCATCCGTTGAACGAGAATGTACTGGTTGAATTTAGCATCTGCATCAAGGCAAGCCCAAGTCATATGCTTACATCCCCTTCTTGCCAGTAATGGCCCTCCTCAAACCCACCAAGAACCATTTCCCGATGCAAGCCATTGAGCAATCTCTTTGCCCTTCCAATGCCCGAGTTTTCGCCAAGTCGCGTTAGCTCATATTGCCGCTTCTCTTCAACCAAATTCAGCAGCTTCGGATACAGATCGTCAAAACCTTTCACTGAAGCAACTGCACAGTAACCAAATGTCACGATTCCAGCGACGGATAGTGCATGCTCTGCAGAACGCTTGTCGAGATAAGACTCGTTGTCATGCGTGAGATCGTACATGAGTGCATGAGGCACGGAGCCGTTCAGAGGGCTAATAATGCATGGACGCGTTGGTCCCTTTCCGAAGGGAGGATCGAGTTCTTCCATGCTTTTCAAGCAGGCGCTGTCCATAGATCCTATAATCGGGACATCAACACCCACTACGCTCCGTGATCACTTTGCGACTCACCAAGCGGTTTTCCAAGCCCGAATCGATACATGACTCTCGAGAACTCCCTTGGGTCCCAGGCATTACCTGCTTCCCTAACCAGACTATTGATGCCCAACCTTTGCACGAATAATAGATCCATCTCCTCGCTGCCCGTAAAGAGCTCAGCACAGACGTAAAGATCTGGATTAATGACACGAGCCGCATCGAGCATTGCAACACCGACATGCGACGGCGTTGAGTGGCAATTATCGATACGAAAACCGTCGAATGTGGCTGCGAGCATTTTTACGTATGATGTTATATGCCCCCAAAGCCATGGATTGTCAGTCGGTCCCGACCCGTATCGAAGCTTCACGCAATCGGCCCATACAATGACCTCGCGCCGAAGGTAAGCCTTTGAGGGTGGGAGGGCAAAATTCTGAAGTGGGTCTGCGTCCCATATCCAGCCGTTATTGGCGACGCTATATTTCCCCTGGTCAAATGGACCAGGCGGCATCAAACGAGTGAAGTATGACTCAACGAGAGGACAGCTACTCCCAAAATTAGTATATATATAGTCGAGATAGAGTTTCAGTTGCTTACCTCGCTGAAATCTCACCAAGCTTTGGACCATTCTCCTCTAGCCGAGTATACTTCAGGCGACTCTTAACGTGATCTAGGGCAATTTTCGTGTCCTTTTCCCACTCCTCGTAGAGGGGAACATTGATCGCGTCAACCACGCGACCCCAAGTTTCTACCAGGGTATCGACATCGTTTGCGATGTCTACAGACGCAGCTTGAATAAGTCCTGCTGCCATCTCGCCGTCTGAGCGAGCGCCATGGCGCGAACCTAGTTCGTTGAGACCTGCAACAATAGATGAGGTCTTGACAACTTCGGCCAGCGCAATGATAGATTTTCCAGCTACGTCGGGGCCGCTCCATGGTACAATTTTCCCATTCTTTAATACACCTTTCACCACTTCTTTCTCCCGCTCAACATCAAGGACATAGTACTGCCACATGTTACGGGCCTTGATGGATTCGGCCAGTCCAGTCATGAGCATGTCAATATCTGCTTCAGATTTAACTTGGGTAGGGAGGCCCTTTGATGCAACAGATGAAGAAAACTCCAGGATCGCGGTATCAAATTCCAAAGCGGGAGCAAGATGCGGGGTATTTGCTGGACTGTACCCTGGCAATGTGGCAATATGTTAGACTGTGACTTCTAGTAGCGTGTTCCTGTTACCCACCAGCCTCTGGGTGATCGACGAGCCAGGGGCTGTCGCTAGCAGTGTGATTTAACACGACATCGGTCAAGTTCAGCAGACCGTATTCCTCTTTTGCCACACGTAAAATCTCCTCGACCTGAGCGTCGATAGTACCTGGGTCAACATTGCCCATAAAGATCGAGGGATCATAATGTTTCTGGTCCTTTATGGAATATGGACTGTCACTCAAGCCCCGTTCCTGTAGTGGTGTCCAATGTAACATGGTATAACCACGATCGCCTGCCTCGGCGAAGTGTTCTCGCCAATTGGAAATTGGGCCCATCCATTTCGAGACAACAGTGAGTATAGCCAGACCGTCAAGAGGTAAGTATTCGGTTTCTGGTAAAAGAACTGCGCCGCCTCGCGCAGGAGTCAGTGGCTTCAGATCCGACGAAAGAATTGGGGATCGCGCTTTGGTGCGCAAGATTGGATCTATGTTGAAGTAACCTTCTCTCCCTTTAGCACGTTCTCCAGGAACTTCACCATCGTACTCGACCCAATACTTAAATGCTCCTGCATGAGAGATAGGCAAATCCACTTGAATAGGTTTCGAGAAGTTACTAGGAAGCCTATAGAACGTTTAAATTCAGCATGTCTTGAATACGTACGCGGGACTCACTCGCGCTCAACAAACTTGTTCCGTTCGAATACGCCGCCATCCAAAGGAAAATTGGTCTTGAACACACCATTCTTTGACGCTGGCGTGCCTGCGTCAAGAGAGACGCGCAAAATATATGGGATATATGCTGGTGGAAGGCGGATATACTACGTGATTTCAACTTGGTTGTGATGGATTAGGGTGATACCAGTTGCACTCACAGATCGGTCTTTGTTGGGACCACCATCGGGATCCAATCTCAGCTCGTAGACGCATATCGGCCGCTCATCTGCGCTCTGTTCACTGAGAAAATATTCCTTTCCTTGATCTGCTGGTGTCTTTGGCGTAACTGCCTCGTCATTGAGCGCTTGGAGTGCGTGGAATGCGATGTCTGTGCTTGAATCTGTCTGTTTTAAATGTGGAAGAGATAGGACTTGTTTCTGTGCCACTCTATTGAGTTCTTCCGCTGCCTTCGCCATAACACTGAGGGGGCTGGTAGGGAATACAGTGGAAATGGAGCGGAGCGGAGCTTGATAGACCTTTTACTTATATGATGTTTTCATGATAAGTTGTCAGAGTGACGTCAAGACCTGGGCTGGCTGCCAAAATGGGACTTCCCCCTGTTGTATGATATCGATAATGTCTAGACCGAATATTCTGTAATCTAGCTTACAGCCGCATTTCAGGTCGCTTCATGTCCCAGAGAATCATTCTGAAGTATCTCCTTATCCCACGTACGTCTCGAACAATCGCCCCAACCATTCCATCTGGCCTCACAATGACAGCTTTCAACTGTCCCCTCTTTGCATTATATGCATCGTAAGCATGCCCTCGTGTATCAATTACCACTCCATCGATTCCATAGGGATTTGAATCGTTTGATCCTTCTGGAAGTAAAACAAGAGAATGGAGGATACCTCCTGGAAGCCTTTCCAATTCGGTCCGAATGGGCCCGGCTTGCATAGAATCATTGGCGAAGACGAGGGCTGTGTGATAACGCGGTTTAAAAATATCAAACAGCCTCAATGTTGGGTCGTATGATGATCCAAGGGGTTGCAGTCCAGGCGCATCGGGTGCCCGATCGCCTGATCGTAGAGTCTCTACTTTGAAGTCTCCATATGGATTCGCTTCAACCTGTCCCGACGAACCTTCATCGAGGGTGATGCGGCTGCCTCTGTAGTTGACGCCGAGTTGAAAGTACTCGTGACCCCGCTGCCAGCTTGTGCCTTGACATTCCCTGTCCGTTTCGATATTCTTGTCGAGCAGGAATGTCGTTAGTTTCAACATCTCAGCGATCACGGGGAGGCGTTCCTC
>QFEN01003983.1:38710-54254 GCA_003316125.1 Auricularia polytricha
GCAAGCTTCCATCCCAGATTGAACTAGAAACACAAAGTTCGTCAGAGTGGACACAAACCGATATGTGGCACATACAGAATCCTGGACACTGGAGTTGGCTCCCTGTGAAGTATATCAGAACTCTCTTCAAAGCCACCTAAGAACTTGGATGCACCTGTCCGCCAGTGGGGCTATGTACACTGCGAGATCAAAGCGTGATCAGCTGAATGTGATAATGACAAATGTCTACTGACTGTGCTGCATCTACAAACGAACGATATGAGTGAATCGGTGAAACCCGCAGTACCCATACGCACCTCCAACAATGAATACTCTTCCGTCCCCAAACTTATTAGCCATCCGAATATTTGTTCTGCACCACAATCATTCAGATGTAAACTTGCTTTGAAAAAAGCTCGTACCTAAACTCGGACACCCAGTGTACCCTCTCGAAGGTCAGATCGTCCCTCTCTATCACAGTTTGCACCCATTTAAAGAGGGCGTCATGGTCAGTAGCAAGTATTTTTGCGTTGATTCCTCGGCCACTTGCAAATAACACAAATCCACCCTCGCCCAAGTCCTTCGTTGCTCGGAGGGCGACGCTATTGACTCCCATAGTCAGCGGGGCTGATAGACTACAAGCAGGTGATGCTCACAGATCTGAGCCCATGGCTCCCCATATATGCCAATGCTAATAAACTCGGTCAATAGCATCAAAGTAGTCCTAAAGATCCTCTTACATCCTCATCCAAACCCCCTACCTTAACGTCACCAACCAGCATCGCTGATTCATTTCGTGTCTCCCCTAAAAACGTGACTCCGAGGTTCTTTCGTACGACACCTAAGGGACAAACGTCAAGACATATCTCCGCCAGTACCATGAGCATGTTAATCACCCCTCGCGCCGTCCGCTCCAATTAGCCAGTCCACATTTATAACCTCTTCGGGGCAGTCTGGCTCAGAAATCTTTCCGATCCGTACTTCAACATGTGTCGAGTATTGTTGGAAGGAACGGAGCTCGGTTCCGAGCTCTACAAAACAGGAGTATTTCACAAGATGCTTGCGTAAATGTCCCTCCATGATATCTTGACCAAGTAAAGCGTAATTCATCTGATAAACATTGAATCACCACGTCATAATCATTTATTCAAGCCAACTTACATATGGCCGTGAGGGTGTTGCCTCACAGTACGGAAACATGGATAGGGTCTGCAATGGCTCCTTTCCTCCCACATGGTACGTCCGAAGTGGGAGGATTGGCTGCTTGTCCCTGTTGATCTCATTTATTCCAAGAAAATGGTACACTTCCATGGCACGAGGCTGCGACGTGTAAATGGAAGAAATTCAAAGCAAAGCGCAAAACTGACGCACTGCGATCCCTGCGCCCCGCTGTCCTTGTCTATGCTCAACATTTCTTTCGATGATTCTCACCGGTACACCATTCTGAAGGAGCGTCAAAGCCGCAGTAAGACCAGAAAGACCGGCCCCAACCTAAAAGATAGAGGATCAGTCAGGAGTACGTAAGATTTGCGAGCAAACTCACAACGAGGACCGGAGGGAAGCTGTCCATGCTGAAAGTCAACGACTCGATACGACGGATCCTCCGCTAGCTTTCCGATATCACAGGCTCGCCATTTATATAGAATTAGCAGTCGGCGGGCGGCCTGTCTCACGAGAGACCCTGTGAGAGGAAGCCGAAGATGTTTGGTGAAATGTAATATGTTGGAGGGAACAAGACGTTATAAAAAAGCACCTGCCCTGGCGACTACACACGATGACGATATGAGCCTTCTCCTACCGTCTTAATGGAAGAAACTTGAATGCCTTCCTTGCGCCAGAAAAACCTGATTTCAGAAAGAAACACCAACGTCCAAATTCTAATAGATCCTTGATTACGAGTCCACTGTGAATACAACGAACGTATAAGCAGGAAGATGCCGCGGTGCTTCTGCTGAACGACGCAAATACAACGTAATGCTAGGGGAATAAAGCAGTAGTACTATATGGTAAAATGGTCCGATGGGTGAATGACTTATCCCAAGAATATCCTGAATGTGATGGGTCTTAGATGACTGAGACCAATGTCAGGGTTACAAGCTCAGGGAGATGTAAAAGCAATTTAGCGAATGGAAGGCGAAAGCGCGAAATTGGTAAAACTTAATAATGCCGTCAGTGAAAGAGCGTGCATCGACCAAAGAGACCTGCACCCACATCAACCAGCCAGCAATCATTTTCTGCGTTGCTGTTGCCACACTGCTAGGGGAACGTCTTCCTCCTCGCCCCGCTCTGTGCGAGGCGGAAGTGGAGGTTCTGCGTGTGCTCTTGGTCTTCTGTTGTGTGGTGTTGCCATAACGGCATGCGCACTAGTCACCTTCCTTGTCTTCCCATCTGCGGGGAGGGGAGGAGTGGCGCCCGCAGTCGCAGTCGCAGATAATGAGCGTGTTGTGGTCCGTGTGGCCTGGACACGGTTAGGGGCGGATGATATATTGGCAGAGTATCTGTTATTATTTTGCGCTGGCGGAGACCGAGAACGGCGTGCAGGAGCTTGCTGTGGAGTATTAGCAATACCTGGAGCATGATTGGGAGGGGGTGATGGTGTTAATCGCGTGCGTGACAGGGGTGGAGCTCCCGAAGTGGATGGCGAAGCCCATGATTCAGCAGGCTGGTTGGTGTCAGGTGGAAACTGTTGTTGATCTACCGCCCCAGGCCCCGAGTATCCGGAGTACAAGTAGCCTGTCGATTGTGGCTGGACAATCTGAGGCGTATGCACTGGCGGACTTGACTGTCGCTGCATCCTTGAACCACTACCAGGCGGCGTCAGAGATGGGGAGCCATATCCATAGCTGGATCCATTGTATTGCTGCTCCATTTCCCTATGCTGCATCTCGTACTGAGGACCCTTGATTGGCATTTCAGCAACCCTTCGAGCTCCTTGCGATCCGCTAGAGGGCTTTGTAAGAGCGCCTCTCCTTTGTGACTCCTTTTTCTGTGGTTGCTGCTGTTGCTGAAGTTGAAGCTCTCTTTCGCGTTCAATCTCCCTCTCCCTCTCAAGCCGCTCATTCTCGACCCTCTGCCTCTCTTCCGCTTCTCGACGTTCATTCTCCCTCTCCATTTGTTCATTGTCAGGATTGTTCGCGGTCGGGACGGTAGCCGCTGGCTGATTTTGCGCCGCAGGAGTCGCCGCAGGGTTCTGCGTCTTGTTGATGACACCTAGATACCAGAACATCAGATTGCTAATGAGAACCTGCTCGTACAGCGGCCTTCGGGGATTTGCCAGCTTGATATGACTTAGTCTATAGATTGCGCGTTCCACATGGATGGGGTATCGAGCATACGTGCCCTGCCCGCCGGGCAGTTGTGGTGATGGCGAGGGAACATACTGTTTTGAGGATTTTGACTGGCCGAGCAAGGCAGTAGCAGCCTCTCGCCCAGACCCGTATGTATGCGGCTGAGAGGCCTGCTCGTCAGCCTTCTTCTTGCTGCTGAACAAGGACCCGAAGAACCCGCCCTCCTTCTCCTTTTCCACTCGTTGCACTTCCTTCTCGCGTTCCCTATCCTTGCCGTTCTTCTTCCCACCTTTGTCGCTGCCCCATTTGAATAGCCCCTTTCGGTCCTTTTCCTTCTTCAGCACAGGGCTTGGGGTCTTCTGGGGGAGGCCAGATGCCACTATAGCCTCGGTAGATGATGCTAAGGTGGAGGCATCAGGGGACGGCGTTCGTGACGACTCCTCAGAAGGGGCGCTCAGAAGTCTCTGGGGTTGTGGATGATGCAAAACTAGCGCATTAGTCGACGCCTCCAGGTTAGATTCGGTTTGGGCCGGTGGAAGCTCGTCATGTGCTAGGGAAAGTGACAATAATGGGGCGTTGGAGTTTAGCGATGAGGTTGAAGGGGCTTCACCATCAGGTACATCACAAAGGTATGCTTCGAGGATGAGTGTTTCATCTATGAGCACGTCAGTTTGCGAAGCATGCCCATCACTTGTCATGCTTTCATTAGAAAGTGCGCGTGGTCGTCTACCTGTTTCTGTGACATCGCCGTGATCACTTGAAGAAACGTGATCACTGGAAGACAGGTCACTGGAGGTGCGCGGTTCTACCTGTGTGGCAGCACGAGGCCTGCGGCCGGGCCCAAACCGATGACCACCACCATCACCAGGCAAGGTGGCCTTGCGGATCTTGGTGCGCGCAGCTCGACGAAGAATTAGGCCGGGAGGAGGAACGATGATGGGTGCATCAGCCTCATCTGGCATATCAGAAATATCGTCCATCTTGTCCATGGCTACAGACAAGGGCCTTGAGCGGATGCTAGGGATGACCGGAAGTTATTCTGCATACTGACCTGAAGGGGATACATTAAGGCTTAAACTTCGCCTGAGCACGTTCCTAAGTTTTGTAGGATCGTCACTCTTAGATGCCTCTTCTGCCAGTGCCTCTAGCCTTTGTAAGTCGCTGATAGTAAGCTGTGGCGTATTTGCGAGGGGTGTGCGATTGGGGCGCGAAGGGACAATCTTCTCATCTTCGTCCTCGAGCTGGTCATTTTCTGATGGTTTGTACTGCCTGCTGAGCATTGAACGCTTGCGTCCCAAACCTGTGGAAGGGACGCTCAAAGAACTTGATCGAACAAGTCCAGCGGCGCCATCTAGGGGTGGAGTACGGGCATGTTCCTTGAGAAAGGCGCTAAACTGGCTCGGATCGATTTCGGGATGAAGACGAGCTGGCAGCCAAAAAAGATGAAAAGGATCATCTAAGCCCGCACTTCGCTCCTCTGTGCTAGAGCTGTCTTCGTGAGAGCCGCTGCTGGTGTCACCATCTGGTAGCTGCTGAGGCGGAGTGGCAGACCAATAGCTGGATGTTGGTGATGTCGGAGACGATGGATTCGGAAGATCAGGGTCGAGAATGAGAGCGCCTGGTCCACCTTGTGCTGTAGAACGCCGCCTGATGTCTCGCAAAGCCTCGACCTCGCGCTGAATCTCCAACTGTGAAGGCTGCATGCCTGGGAGAAGCGGGCGTCAAGAAGAAAAGAATGTCAGTAAGATCGCGCGGTCGTCGTGAAAAGGTGTTTGAACGTCGAGGGGGTTGATAATGGCGGCCAGTACTAGTGAGAAGACTGGCCAAAGTTGCCTTGCGGTGGTATAAATTTAACGCTTGCCAAAGCTCTCCTTGCAAGCGTTTCTTAATCAACCGAACCGGCGCGGCAACCACGGCATGCCATCAAACTGAGTTCAAACTGGCTCAAATGCGCTCCAAGTCTACAAGTGTCCTACTGTAATATTTAATAACTACATACATTCAGAACAAACCAAGTACTATATGAAGCCTGGTGTCTCCTCGAAGGGTAGGTTATGTGGCACAGTGACGACTGCCTGGCTGAACTTTGTTCAACCAAAATAAGAAAAGGACCTGAAGCAAATCCGCATGCACTCGGACCCGACGGCCGTCGAGCGGATGAGAAATTTTGCATGACCGCCATGCTATTTATCTGTTCACCGCCCATCCGACTGTGGGTTCTGTACAGCAGCGGCTTCACGGCGCAGCTCCTGGATAACAGCCTGCATGGGTAATTATTAACTGCCTTTAGATGACTCGGACATCGATCAGCATACTGCAAGGGCCTCTGGGTTGACGCCACTCTCGATCATACCCACGCATGTCGCAAGCGTCTCCTTATCAAGTTGCGTGTTAAGCAGCTGCGAGATCTCATAGAGGGCTGTGGACCGCATGCATGAGGCCGCAATACGGTGCATGTGCAATATTAATAACGCACTGTCAAGGGTCTGCTGAGCAGCACTAATTCTGTCTGCTTCTTTAGAGGACATCAATCCAACGCCTGTTTGAAGAGTATTTAGATATACTGCCATGAGCAGATGAGAAATTCTGACTTACGAGCCTGGATGTTCAACTTGGGGGAGCACTTCCAAGTGACAGTAATCCCAGAAAGGAAATAAATAATATCATCTGAGTCAAAGTCACTGCGTGCTCTGGCTTCAAGTACAATATGGCTCCCTCAAAAGCACCTAAAAGCATCTCAAGGCCAAAGAAAGAAAAAGTTTTTCATCCAGACTCGCGCAAGGCCGGCCAGCTGAGTCGCGTCCAGTTGCGGAAAGCAAAACTTGCGGACGCAGCATCAAAGCGAACAAAGAAGCAATCTGCCCAAGGTGCATATCCCATGTTTTAGTGATGCCATGCATATTCTCATGCGGTGGCCCTCAGCCGATGTATATGGATTTTTTTACCATGCTATACCTCCAGAAGGCATGCTCTCCCTCGAAGAGTTGCATGCTATCATTAGTAACGTGTGGTTAACACGCCACGACGATGAGCTCGAGCAGGAGAGAGCTGCTCGCCGCAAGGGTCGACCGAAAAGTACTAAAGAGCTAAAGCTGGAGGAGATCAAGCTCCGAGAATCAGAACAATATCGCACAGGGATGGGTAGGATCGAGTCATCATCCTGTCTTGCTGCTTCTGATCGTACTGCACAGATGTGCCTGATCTTACACATGAAGCCACCGTTGAACTATTCCGCAAATGGGACCAGAAGGAAGTCGCTTACATCCAACTCCTACGTTTCATCCGAATCAACAGTGTAGATTCTACGTCTGCGGTCGTATCAAAACAAGGAGAACACCATTCCCTGAAAGAATCAGTTCCTCCGCAAGTAATCGGTGAAGCCATGGTCACTGATCGTGATGACGCACTCCTCATTGAACCACCATCGCGGTTCGCAAGTACGATCATGATGATGGATGGTCCACTCTCATAACCAAGGCACAAATTTAAATACCAGTGTTGGTGGTATCTACTACCATAAATAATTTTATGTCAAAGATCGTGCAAACAATCTAATCGGCGTACACCAACCTCTCGCCAAACTCGTACCCTCCCATCTCGGTTTCTGTGGGGCTGAAAAGTGGACTATTTGGTGCCATCAGCATTCGTGGAATGTCCAGCTCCCAGTTCCTTCTGAGCCTGTAATAAATCGCCTGGAAGCTTGACAACGCGCCCCTCTCCTGCACCAAGTGTAGTACGACCTGATATCCAGCAGTGATCTGCACAGGCGTCGGCCTCTGCACCTCTACCCGGAACCGCGCCGACTTCAGCGCTGGCAAAATTCCAGACGGATCCTTCGTCTCATCCATTCTGCATTTGAGTACGCCTGCATTTTCCGCATGCGTAAGCACCACGCGGACGCCCATGTTTACCAGCATTCGACGGCACTCCTCGCGTGTTATGAACCCGTCATGCGTAGACAGAAGCTGGTACGTTACGGGCTTGAACCTGAAAACACTGTCAAGCCAACGCCGTCGCGGCGTCGAGGAAAGCGTGAATGAGCTGTCAGAAAATGCGGGTGAGACGGCGGCCGGGGTGTCACCACCGCCCTTCTTGTGTAGCTTGTTGGGCGGTGGCTCGATGATTTGCACACGCAGCGCAGGGCGTCTGTCGCCATCGTTACTCCGCAGAGATGACTTCTTGATGATTCCCAGTCCAGTGACGCCAAGAGATAGATTCTCCTTGTCGTCCTCCCCGAACTGACTTCGTCGTTGGCGCCTCATACCTGCATCGGATATGATCTCCTGGGGCGATGAATAGTTTCTGGTCTGCGCAGCTTTTCCATTGTGACGATTACCGAATTCCATATTAACGGGCGTGGGTGGAGCTGAGGAGTTACCAATACCAAGACGGGGTGTGCCTGCAGTGCGCGCCTCCATCGCATTGAGGTGCTCCACGATTTGCTGGAAGAAATGCTGCATCTTATCATCCTTAAGTTTTGGCACTTCAATCGCGGGCAAATTTGTAGAACCGAGTGTGGGTGATAACGGCGATGTTAGAGATGTGATATATGATGATAAGGGAGAGCGGAGATCAGCCCCTGGACGTGGCGGTGTCGGTGTACAAAGAGTTATACGAGGAGCGCCCAGCTGTACGTAGTCGCTATCATCCTTGTGTAGAGGGAGCGTACGACCAGCTGCCCTACGCGGGGTCGGAGGAGCTGCACGATGGGGAAGAAATGAAGGCGCGCGTGCTAGATGGGGTATTTGGGATGAGGCCCTTGCCATGCCCTGAGGGTCATTCCTGGTCGATTCCTTATTGCGTGTCTTCTTGTGCACTACCTCCTCATCCTCATCGTAATTTTCTAGGTGTTTATCCCGGTATTCGGTGAGCAGTCGGTAGACGCCTTTCTGCCAGTTTGGCTCGGAGCTCTTGAGGCTAGCTTTGATGTCTTCCTCGGATGTGCCGTGCCAAAGCGTGCGGATATTTGCAAGAATGTCTTGGTCAATTTCTTCAAGAGTAGAGAGAGGTCTTGCAATATCATTGAGCCTCGGTGTGCTCGCGTCGACAGGCTTTGGCTTTTGGGAAAGGTAGAATGGGTGGGTGAGAATTTCAGGGATCGTGATGCGTTTCACAACATCCTTCTGCAGCATCTTCGTGATAAGATCCTTGGCCAAGGGATCGATGCCAGCTGGCATGTCAAACTTTCCTGACTTGACTTTATCCAGCAGTGTCGGTAGGTCCTCGTCATCGAACGGAAGCCGTCCCACAAGCAAGGCAAATAGAACCACACCGCAAGACCAGATATCAGAAGCGCGTCCGTTGTACTCCTTCCCCATAATAACCTCCGGGGCCGCATAATGAGGGCTTCCACACGCCGTATGGAGTAATCCGTTTTTGGAGCTGGCCTGCCAAGCCGCCATACCAAAGTCTGCGACCTTGATATTCTTGTTTTGGTCCATGAGAAGATTCTCAGGCTTTAGATCTCGATGCGCTATGTTGAGCCGATGACAATAGTCGACTGCAGAGATGATTTGCTGGAAATAGCCCAATGCTTCGAAAGTGGATAGCCGCCCCTTATTGCACAGATAATCGAAAAGCTCGCCACCCTCCACATACTCGAGGATCAGATAGAGCTCGCTGGAGGTCTCCCATACATCATATAGGCGCATTATGTTAGGATGGTCGATGAGCTTCATGATTACGATTTCGCGCTCGATGCTGAGAAGCATGTGTTCCGCGGAGTCGGCGAGCTTGGTAATAGAGTTCATGAGGATGTTTTTGGACACGATCTTCACTGCGGCATATTGTCCTGTTTTTGAATGTCGTGCGATCCTCACACGGCCTGTTTGAAGTCAGTGAAAGTGCAGTCTTTGCAGCAACCCAGATAGATACCTGAGCTTCCCTTGCCAATAGTTCTGCCAACTTTCCATAGTCCGATCATCTTTGGGTCATCCTCGCTACGATTACGCCTCGGAAGCCTTGGATATTTGTCGTCCTCCATAGCGGTCAGTAAAGAAGAGGCTGACAAGATCTAAGCGCCGCCGATTCTGGGAGCTGAGTGCCAAGAGTGGCCAAATAGGAACAAATAACACGCCTCCATTAGTTCGAGTCACGCGCTTTGACTTCTGGCTGCGAACCTCCACCATCCCCTGACACTATTACTGCCAAGAACAACATTTGTCTTTCTAGTGGTTTCCCAAGATGATGCAACCTACACCTGCACCAACATCGCCTCCAGGTTCACCAAGGTCGATTCACGATGAAGAAACTACAGTCTATCCACCTCCCCCGCAAAACAATGGCAGTGCCCCCTTTTCAGTACTAGCCGAGTTATTTGAGAAATTATCGACAGAAAGAAAACCTGAACGAAGACGACGACTTTTGGATGTCTGGTTCAACGTATGTCTTCGTCTATGCGAACGAAACCGTCTTTACGCGTCTGTGGCGCCAGCATTGGAGAGAAGAAATTGGGCATGATCTTTATCCCGTTCTCCGCCTGATCCTTCCCCAGGCACGTTTGTTGTCACCTTAGAAAATAATACGGGTAAGCTGAACATGTGAGCAGAAAGACCGTGAACGCGCTGTGTATGGCTTGAAGGAGAAGAACCTCGCTAAGACCTACATCAAACTGATCCCACTCGGCATAAAAGACCCAGACGCGATCCGCTTGTTCAACTGGAAGAAGCCGACCGAAAAAGACGTTTGTATATTGTATTCCGTGACTTGCACGCATTTGTTGAGCTTTCCTTTAGAAAAGCTCTGGCGACTTCCCCACAGTTTTGTACGAGGTTGTGAGTAAGCGATCCTCAGTTGTCGAGGGAAGCCTGTCAGTCCATGACTTGAACGAAATTCTGGATGACTTGTCCAAGAACATGGGCAAACAGTACGCACGATGATATTTGATATGCTTTTTGGCTAACGATAGCGCACAGGGATATTCAGTCCAGAATTCTTCAGCGTATTTACAATCGTGCTACTGCTGAGGAACAGCGATGGATTGTGCGCATAATCTTGAAAGGTATATTGTTCTGTTCCATAATGGCTCCAATCATGTGTCAACTTTCCCCAAGACATGGTTATTTCTGTGAAGGAAACCACCGTATTTGGCGTGTTCCATCCAGATGCGCAAGATCTATTCAACATCTGTTCTGACCTTAAGAAGGTTGCTTGGGAGCTGTGGGATCCTTCAAGGAGGTTGAATGCCGAGGTATAGCTTTCCTAATCATTGAGGATTTCAGAGCTAATGTGTCATAGGATAAATCTATTCAATTGTTTCGTGCATTTGCGCCAATGCTGTGCAAAAGACCAACCCATAAGATCGAGGATTCGGTGAAGGAAATGCAAGGATGTAAATTTATCATCGAAGAGAAACTTGATGGCGAGCGCATGCAGCTGCACAAGCGCGGAAATGAATATTTTTACTGTTCGAGGTAGGATACATCGTGTTGTGCTAATGATCTAAGTTAACCCTTACTTTAGGAAAGGGAAAGATTACACTTACCTGTACGGACAGCATGTAGGACAGGGTAGTTTGTCTCCTTTTATCGACTCTGCATTCGACGAGCGGATTGACGAGTGAGTTTATCCCGACATTTCCTTCGTTTATAATTAAAAGTTGTGTTGTAGTATCATTCTCGATGGAGAAATGCTGGTCTGGGACCCCGTTTCTGAACGTAACTTGCCATTCGGTACCTTGAAGACAGCTGCACTTGGTTGGTATCTCCAGTCCGTCTGTTGTCCAAGCGCTTATGATACCTCTCAGATAAATCAAAGAAGGAACACAATCCCCGACCATGCTGTATGTGCTTACTGTTCTAGATTTTTACAGCAACGCTCACTCCAATTCAGATAAGGTCTTTGATCTCCTCTATCTCAATGGCATGTCCCTCCACCAGAAGTCGCTCAAATTCCGCAAACGCAACCTGCGGGCCTGCATCAAAGAGATTTCAGGCCGCATTGAATTCACCGCGGAGTTCGAGGGCAAGACTGCCAAAGATGTTCGGCAGAAGATGGACGAAATCATGGCGTCAAGAGGCGAGGGCCTCGTGATCAAACATCCAGACTCCGAGTACATTTTAAACGGAAGAAACAAGGATTGGATCAAGGTTAAGCCGGAATATATGGTAAATTGGTTGAGGCACCCCGTCACATTCACGCTCACAGTGCTTTCAGGACAATATGGGCGAGACCGTGGACGTGTTAGTAGTCGGTGAGTTTGCTAATTTGTTGTGTTTACTTAGCATATGAGCCCTATGTAGCTGGAAATTACGGAACTAGAAAGCGTTCAGGAGGTGTCTCGACACTCATTTGCGCAGTCCTCGATGATCGGCGTCCCGAAGGTGACGAAGAACCGAAGTAAGTCTCGCAATGGATGCAGCGTCTGATGTATAACCCTCCCTGGATACTAGGTACAGCACCTTCGTCAGGGTGGGTACGGGCTTGTCATTTGCAGACTATGTCTGGCTCCGACAAAAGCCTTGGAAAGTATGGGATCCAAAAAATCCTCCAGAATTTCTACAAACTGCAAAAAGGACATACGAAGACAAAGGCGACCTGTATTTGGAACCAGAGGAGTACACCCCACACTTATACTTGTTCTGCTGGCACAGCCTGACGATATAATTGTCAGCTCGTTCATACTGAAGGTTAAGGCAGCTGAGATTACGACTTCAGGTATGAGCTAATGATTTTGAACGCGTTGCCTCGCTGAATGTGCTATGTAAAATAGATCAATATCATTTGGGTGTTACAATGAGGTTTCCTCGAGCTTTGTCAATTCGCGACGACCTGTCCATTGCAGATTGCATGACTGCATCAGGTGCATGCCTTTGTATTCCGTCGGTACAAGGACTGACCTGTCTTAGCTGTTCTGGAGAGCATGCGTTCCGAGCGTAAAAGAAAGATGGAAAGTGATACTGGGTGGGTGATCGTTGATTTCTCGACAAGACATAAGTTAATATCTAGTAGCATGTCCAAGAAGAAGCGAAAGACGACGGCAAAGAAGGCGAGTGTGTGTAAAGTCCCTTGTGCTATTGTTGTTTGAGCATACCTCAGGCAACTGTCCTACCACAATACCAAGGACCTGATCTACGTGCAGTGGAGATTGAGTCAGACCTATTTGACGATATGAAGTTCAGTGAGTCTCGCTTACTGCCTGGTGTTCGACCAATGGTGACCTCAATTATAAGTGGTGTCGTCGGACCCAAAATCACGAACAGGCAACCAAGACCGTCAGGAACTGATGAAATTGTAAGACTGGATCGTCTCGTCTCTGACAAATCCGCTAGATCTGAGTTCGTCGCAGGATCCATGCCAATGGGGGTACCTGCGTGCAGGTTGTTACATCCCAACAGCCTCCTACAGTCATTTATGGAGGCACGATTACGCGTCAGTGCCGATGTACATCTTTCAACTACTCTGAGGGACTGATCGCAATCTCGCAGCCTACGACATTAAGCTGCTGGTTGACAAAGGCAATGTTGACATCATCAGGCCTCAGTGGATCATGGATTGCATACACCGGGGGGAGCTAGTTCCCCTCAAAAAAAAGTAAGTGTCCCAATATCCGTTATCTTTGCAGAGGGTCACGGTCGTTTCAGATACTTCTTTTACGCAACCCCAGACCGTCAAGATTCCGACGATTACCATCAGATGGACGCTGACGAGGATCAAGAAACGACCGATAGAACTGTAGAGGAAGATGCGAGCTTAAAAATCTCGACCACCCCAGAAAACTTCGAGCCGAAACTCGAAGCGGCCGAGGTCAATGATCCTGGGCTCGCGGACTGGTTTCAAGTGGACGCCAAGCCTGCCGTACCAGAAGACAGCGAAACAGAGGCTGAGTCTGATGCTGATTCGAACACTGATGATATCAAAGAGGAAGATGTTGATGATGAGTGGATCCAAGTGCCAGAAGTGCCCCGTACTCCTGCTGTCGAGCCCCTTGATGACGACGTGCGTAATTTGAGTGGATGGCATGGCTCCTGCTTATTGGTTCTTTTGACAGTCCAGTACGCTTCATTCACAACCACAGGTAAGGATTTCTTCATTCATGTGTTCTCCTGTTACAACAGCATCAGGACGTGGTAATGGGGGAAGATGACCAAGCGCGGGAATACGAGACAACCACAATATTCAGGCATCTGTAGGTCTCATGTCCCTCAGGCTACCTGCTTTTAATATCAGTGGTAGCTGCTTTTACCTTGACACGCCAGACAATGCGCGGAGAAACGGCATGCCGGTGAAGACCAAGTATGAACAGGAGATCTCTACAACGTGAGCTTTCCCTTCATTGCGGTGCCGAGTATCGTCTTCCTGATATCAAACCTTGATATGTAAAGCTTCGACCAGATTTCAAGAAGCATCCGGGAGAATGGTGGAAAGATCGTTGCGCTCGACGATCCAAAGCTCACGCATGTTGTCTTGGACAAGCGAGACGACTCGCGTCGACTGACGCTCATACAGCGTACCTCGAGGTAAGTGCTCCTACACAACCTCGTCACACCATTCTCAGGCGACTCTTAGACCTAAGCGACGTCGATTAGTGATATCCGATTACGTGACAACTTGTTTAGAAGAAGAATCATTGCTTGATGAAGAAGGTGAGAAGTCCTAGTCGCTATCAGTCTTTAGGAATATTCCATGCTGAAGTTATTGCTATCAGATTTTGCTCCGTAGTGCTTATCACTTCTATCTGTATTTCCTTAGTTGTACCCTTCTTATTCAATGCGTGTTTCCCCGGTTTGCGCAGAATGTTCATTGAAGTCGCCTTTTTTACGTTCTATGCATTATCCTCATGCATTCAAGTACTGTGAACAAAACGGACAGGTCCACAGTGTGACTGGTGCCATTACACACACAAAATATGCACACATAATTGCAAAGGATTCTCACACACACACAACCGCGTAACAATATTGCCGAGACGTATCAGGGATGCTTTTGGGATTAACGTGACTTCCCGTTTTGGTAACACCGCGAGACGACAAAGTGCTCGAGCTCGCTGTCCTCAACAGCGAGCTCAAATAGTTGCCCAATCCTTCACCCATTTCTGCCATGGATCTATACTGGGCGCTCTGAAGGGCTTATTAGGGGCTTAATTAATGATGTATTTATTTCATAGATTTATTAGAACTTCTACAGTCCAGAAAATACCAAAAAAGCGGTCAGTGGGGAAGGAGGGTTGTGTTGTCCAAGAGTAAGCATAGTTAACTAGCTACAGGTAATTTTTTTTCCCTCAACAGAACTAGTGAAATGGGTGAAGGATTGGGCAACTATTTGAGCTCGCTGTCGAGGACAGCGAGCTCGAGCACTTTGTCGTCTCGCGGTGTTACCAAAACGGGAAGTCACGCTAATCCCAAAAGCATCTCTAATGCGTCTCGGCAATGGTACGCGGCTGTGTGATAGGTCCTTGGCGCCGTGCCACGCCAGTGTCGAGTATTAAAATTTCTTAATTTAGTAATCTGATGAAACTCAAAGACACCTTGTCACAAGCTATACCGTCGTGACATGAATCCACGGTGTTTGAGAGTCGGTGTAGCGAGCTGCTAGTAGCTCTCCTGCAATTTCAGTGACCCATCCCAGATTTTGTTTGGTCGGATGAGTAAATTATCGCCTGCACATGCCACATAGGACGGATTCGCCGCTCTGGATATCCCAAACTCAGGTTGTTGTTGTGTCGTCGTCGGATCCGCTCAGCACTCACCCACTCACTTTCCCGTCTCGACGTCCCACAACCTCAGAGTCATATCATGGCGGCCGCTTGCAACAGTGTTACCGTTCGGAGATAATACTACGGTATACACAGTTGGGGATTATGTATCTAGTAGGTGTTACTGCCGCGTCATTCAAGAATATGCACGAGATCTTTGCAAGAATCCAAAGTCTCTGGTAGTAGGCGAGCACTCAGTTTCACCCCGAAAAAGTGCGTAGAGAATCGCTCACGACAAGCACTGCTCAGAGTCCGACAAACTCGGTATTATTCAATCACCAGTGCGAGAGGAGGGACTATGGTGTCGCACTGCCTCTCTGCTCCACCGTGACAAGTTTCTTCTAGTTCTGAACTCGACATCTTGGTGGTGTTCTGGGTGTCTCATCCAAGCACGGAAGCATCAACCATGACATCGTGCTGATGTCCAGGACCAGGATCGGAGTTAATAGCAGGGAAGTGACTCATGGCATATCGAGCTGTGCCACGATTAGCAGAGGACGCGTTATGCTCGTCGCGGTGTACTTGGACGTACTTACAAACGCTGTTCGGAAAGTTTGCGTCAGGTCCGAAGGCCTTGTTCGCTAAT
>QFEN01003983.1:60208-120638 GCA_003316125.1 Auricularia polytricha
CAGCTAGGGGAACGTCGATGCTAAAGTTATACTTAGATGCATACAACAGCTTGATGCCGACCTAAGACATTGATGACGTTCATTTCCGATTCTCGTGTGGGAATCACAAGATCGGATACACTAGCATTGGTAGAATAAATAATATCATAGGGCCAAATTAGTTTGCAACTAAAAACAGATGAATCTTTTATTGGAACAGACCTGAAGACGGTAAAGTGGAGGAAAGTGGTCGGATGACGATTCCGGCGTTGCACGGGAATGGAACGGACACCGGGTCAATGTTGCGCCTTCCCTTGCAAGAAGGGATAAGTAACATCACTGTATCTGAGCTATGTCGTTCGAAGGAAAATAGCAACACGACAGCGGTATCCAAAGCGGAGGCTCTTCTTCGAGGACGGAAGCCATGACTCTGAACAGGAATAGCTTTGCTGTTAAGTCAGTTAAACTAGGATTGGGGCCTGGTCGCCGCAGGATGTACTGGTGGCCCGTCGGAAATTGGCGGTGGCAAACTGTGCGCTAGACGCTCAAATATATCAGCAAAGAACGTTGGAAGGAGATGACTGACAAGGCCCTGATGATGGTTGTGGCGCGATTGCAATGATCGAAGGTTGTGCCATTATTGAATCGTGGAAGTCGGGCTGAAGCGACCATGTAGGATTGGCATCAATCATGCATATAATGAAATGGAGAGTCCGTTCACGGAGCTGGCAGGCTATGCCGCTTTGGTAGTGACGGGTGACGATGATCGTGGCAGTAGACCAAAGGCAGGCAGTTGAGTTCCTTGGACGATGCAATTTTGAACGTGGGACTTGAAATTTGAGAAACCATACAAACAATCTTTTTCTGTTGGGCTAGTAAGCTCATGCATGGATTATAGTCTAAGAAAGCCTTGGTCCAATTATTTCCGGCGTACTACTGTCCAATTTCAACCTCCGCGATTAAGTAAGTAAGCCGCGCCGTCCAGAGTCAACAAATATGACAGCCCACAAAAAGCTAGTTCAGCGCCGCCTTCGTAACTATGCGCACAATCCGCGCCTAGGCTCCCAAGTTGTTGTGTCTACAGCTGTGAATTTTTCGCACAGATGCAACACAGATGAAATGAAACAGCTTGTGTCAGCTGCCTACGCTATGGACCTGGGTTGTCGGCGTTTGTCGATGTTATTATCTTTCGACCCTTTATTCATATGATCTTCAGACCACAGGACTAATTCTGCGCGTAGCAGAAGCGCTATCACCTCTGTTACACCCCTCGAGTGGGAGAGGAAGTGATCAGTCGTTTTGGTTGTGCATTGCCTTGTCGATTCCCGCACGGCATTCGATGCCCAACACGTCCGACTCGGAGTCGTAACTTATATCAGCAAAGCACACGTGATGATAATGTACAAGGTCTAATAATAAGCCAACAGATGTATAGCATCGAGGAATTCTTGGCGGGCAGCGTTTTTTATCCATGACATTCCTCGACAACTAATTGCATACAATACTCCGAGAACTCATCATCTATTCGTCATATGTATTCTACCGGTTACAGATCATAGTGAATGGAGATGCAACTCTTCGCAGGACATTTCAGCAGAGAGACAACAAATAACACGACGATGACAAGGACCTAATAACCAATAGCAAGTCGCCAAAAGTGAAACGATAGGATACACAAGTAGAACGAAACAACAGCAAACATCCAGACACAATACCATGATAATACACTCGGAATCATGAAAACAAGATCGAGCTCACAGAACGAAATCAGATAACACAACACGTCTCAGAACCACCGAGCCCATTTCCCTGGACTCGGCATATTCGGGCTCTCGTACAACAGACCGCGCCGGCCTTCAAACAATCCAATCGGGCTCTCTTGCATCCCTTTCGCGCCAAGCCGCGCCAGCTCCTCATCGAGAATCGCCCCCGGATCATGTGGATCAAATATAGACTTTGATCCAGGCGTGCGGAAAGGCGACTCTGCAGCGGAACTGTGCGTAGGAAAGACCAACTTCTTTGGTGTTACAGGCGGGAACAAGATGGAGGTATCTTTGTGGTGGTGTCCATGTGCATGTGTACCGCGCTTGCGCGACGGTGTGCGGATATTCTCGGTATCAAATACAGCTGGGTTGATTCCGTCCTCAGGACGGAAGGTGGCGGAAGGGGGTGGATCGAGATTGAATTTGTAATGTGCGAGGCTTGCAGAGGGGCTCATATGCAGGCCTTTATGCGACAGGGGCGTGCGAATCGGAGAGAGTTGTACAGTGCTGCTGCCACCCCTGCGAGGAGGCGTTGAAGGACGGGGAGGGGGTGTCATGGGTCGTTGTGACATAGAGGTTGGCAACGTGGGTGGAGGACAATCTTTAGCAGGTAGCTTAGCTTTCTTGGATTTGCCACGACGGTCAAGCGTAGGAGATACAGGTACAGGAGGCAGTCCAATGGATTTCTGCACAAATGCACTTTACAATTAGGAAAACATAGGCAAGAGGGATGTGCGCACCTTTGGAGGGGTTTTGGGAGGTGGTAACCTTGCCTTTGAGTTACGTCTGTCAGTATCTAGTAGAGTAATTCCAGACTCTAGCGGAGGGGTCGACTCGATGTGGGGGCTCATGCCGCCATCGAGGTTGAAAAAGAGGTGGTCCTCAGAGGACAACCGGGGACTGGAAGAACTTTTGCTCGGCGAGAGGGCAGGTAGGGAAGAAGGGGGGATCGGTGACGTCTGCGCCACATCAGAGCTCTTGACGGCAGATGAAGGAGGCAATGATGATGAACTAGTACGAGTATAACTTGATGACGGGGGTAAGGGAGGAAAGATGACATCGGCAGGCAGCTGTACACAGTTTTGGTAGTAAGGTTGATGATGCGCAGAACTGCGAGGAGGAAAAAGAGGGAGAAGTTGCGAGTACGGCACGAGGGTTGGCAGAGTCGAGCCTGCAAACGCAGGCGACATTTCTTGTACAGGCGAGCTTGTCTGAGGTTCGACAGGTGCAGGTGCAGCACATTTTTTCTGCCGTTTCGTTTTGCGACCGGGACCGGACACTGATTCTTCTGCTGCACGTTTCTTCGGAGCAGCCTTCTTGTTAGCTTCCTTTATTTCCGCACAGAATTCTTTCCTGAAACCGCCATCGGCGAAACACTCGAGATCGCAGTCCCAGATAGCCCAGAGTGTGCGCCCGACGCTGCGATCTCGGGGGACCTTGCGGAAGCATACGGTTGTGCTAAGGACATGACGAATAGAGTTCATCCATGTCATTTCGCTTCGGTTGTAATAAGGATACACGATCGTGATCCAATCGTAAAGTTCCTGGAGGGTGAGCCGATGATCTGGCGAAGAAAGTATTGCTTGGCCGATAAGGGCCGCATAGGAGAGGTCTGGTTTCTTCGTGGAATATGGACCGGGGGGAAGGGTGTATGGAAGATTTTCATAATCATCTTCATCTGGGAGGGGGCCCATGGGACCGGGGGATGATACAAGGTTGACAATAGACTTAGAGGGCGTCGCGAATGGGGAAGATTGAGGTGGAGATGAGGAAGGTAGAGGCGACTTGTAATAGGCGTTGCGGCGAGGAGTAATAAAATTTGCATTTGAAGTGTCTGCAACATTTGTATGAGGTAGATCAAAAATTGAGGAAGAACGGTGCGTGGGAGTTGGGGACTGGTCTCGGGGGGTGTAAGAACCCTTGAAGCAAATTTGTAGTCATTGTAATGTAATTATCAAAATTGGAAATGGAACACACCTTTTTGAGACATGAGGGATGCTCTACGGTATCATAGTCTCTATAATATTTGTGGTGCTGAGGAGTGACAGGAGGGGGAGGGAGTTCATCCTCGTGGTTGTCCTTGAAGGTTATAGCAGTGTACGTAAGCGACAGCAACAACCAAACTGGCGCGCTATATAGATCGTACACACCAATGAGGCCACGCTAGTAGAGGAATCAGATTGATCCAAAGACGGAACGCGTCGTGAATCGCGTGAATGCATGAACGCGTCAAGGCTGAAGGCGGTGCTTGCAGGGGATGGAGAAGGTGCATTGCGTTCCTTGTCCTTCTTCCCTCGCTTATCGCGCTTTATTTTTCGGCTCTTTCTCTCGAGGATCATTTCCATGCTATCCATATGACGGAGGGGGACAGCGGGCTCTACGGGCTCGGATTTGACAGGCGTAGAAGGGGGAGGAGTTTGAGAAGGAGCAGACGCGTTTTGACGCGAATTTGAGCTGGAATGAGAGCAGGAGCGAGACATGCCAAGGACAGAAGCAATACTCTGCTGTGCATCTGCAGAATCTGCAGAAAAAGCGCGAAGAGACTTCGCGTCTTGAGTAGTCAAAAATTGACGCATTTGGTCGCTATGACGGCTCAAATCGTCGCGGGTCAAGCCAATTTTCTGTAATAGGTTAGATATCGGGGAAACAGGTTTCGCAGGTTGTTCAACATCCGCCATAGCGGTTTAGAAGAAGAAGAAAAAAAGTACAGACGATATAGCAAAGCTAGACTATAGGAGGGGTTGAAGATGTGATTGCCAGTTACCAAGGGCGGAGTTTTAACGCTCTTGTCCAATTTACCAATGGAAGCCTGGAACACTCCGACGTTCTGGGCCAACGTTAACCGTGAGCTCATCTTCGCAAGTGCTCAATCTTAAGGACCCCTCTCGATTGAGATTGAAGTGGATCATGGGTCCATACGCACCCCCTTGATGAAGTATACAAGGCCATCGTTTGACTCGTCCTTGAATTCGATTGCCTCAATCTCAGGCGGGCCTTTACGACCTCTTGGGTCCCTCATGGCATTTCTTGCAATCGACTGGATTCTGTCGACACCGGCCACCCCCAAAGGCCGAAACGCTTATCCTCGAGTCCGCCCTCGTATGCTCTTTGCGATCTCCGCTTCAATGTCCATGATAGATTTGTCCTTGGCTATCTGCGTCGTTTTATGGATGTTACCCCATTGAACATTTCACTTTAATTTGGTCCGAGCATTCCTCTTCAGATGGACACCTTTGCGAGAGTGATGGTATCTTTATTCTGCAATCCTTCTATCGACATCGTCACAAAAAGTTTCAATTTCCATTTCACGTCTTCCATCGACGTTTTGTGGGGCACCAGGAAGGTTTGAACCCTGGGTCTCGGATATTTCACGAATTATGTTGGACCCCAACATACCTTGTACTGACAGCCACCTAGTTGCAACAATCACTGGACCTACCCCGATTGATGCGTTCGTCTCGTAATTTTCTCGCAAAGATCAATTTCACTCTTAACGACGCCTTGTATTCCCCATGACATCTCTTTGAATCGAATGGATTATCTCTCCTTACCAACATGTCGATCTCGTTCAACAGCCCCCCCTGGAATTCCACTACCTCTAGGGCCTTTGCGGTCCCTTCGAGCTCTGATTCCCCCCCGCCCTTCTCATAGCTTTGGGTCCTCACTTGAATTGCCATTCATTGAACTCACACTTTCGCGATGGGCCTCGCTCCTATGCGACGATGACTTTGAACCTTCCACAAGGTGCTCATGCTGGTTCAGCCCTGTCCCCTTGTATGCCCTTTGTCATCATCCCTTTCGATGTTCGCGATGGATTTGTGCTCGGCATCCACCTGCTTTTCTGGATGTTGCCCGACTGAACATCCGAGCATTCCGCCGATTACGCTTGCGATATGATGCCTATGCGGGAGTGTTTCTCTGTTACGTGAGTTGCAATTACTGGGCCGTCTCGTGTTCATCCCAACAGCGACGGCGAACCTGGCCTTCAGTTTATCTAATTCTTGGCAATCGTCCTTCCAACCGGTATGCGGGAACGTGTGGTTGGAATGTACTTCAGGATTATGTGCTCCCTGCATCGACTATTCCTGACCTTTCTGATCACTGTGTCTTTGAAAGCCAAAAAAGATTCTCACCGATCGAAAGCGCAGCGTTCTACCATTATCCCCGAGGTATGCCAAATTGACGGTGGAGTGGGGGACCCCTAGGTCGCGATACGCAGGCACAGTCGCAGATACACTGCTCCAACGGGAATTTTTTCAATGAATTCCAGAGTGATATTGTCGTCTGTGCTAACAAAGCTTGACATCACACCTCACTCACATGTTCCCAGGCTGTAACGCTACGGCCTCCACCATCACTCGATACAACCCAAAGCACGACGTCTTTGGTATCACAGAAACGTTCGTGCAGGTTCAAATTTTCTAATTGCTTCGTTGACTTGACAAGGGCGATACGCATGCTAGCGAGGTCGTAAACAATATCCTGGCGCAGGCAGATAGCGGGAACAGATACCAGCTCAATCTTGTTGGAGGTATAAAGATAGTTTTGTGCATCATGATCACGCTGACGGCCCGCTCCAATAAGTATTGGTAATCTAAGCATTAGATAGGAGATATACCATTAGCCTGGTGACCTCGCTGGTGGACCTCCGATCAAGTACGCGGAGTCCCATACGTGTGTGACTAATAGACACGGCGTCTCTCTGCAGGTATAAGTGCTACCACTCCATGGTCTTTCCCAGATCTCCTCGTTGACTTTGTCTTCACTTCACACACACAGTATGGCTATATCTACACTCACTCTCAACGACGGTAGTCAAGTCCCCTGGATTGGATTTGGCACTGGCACGGCTCTCTACCAGCAAGATGCACAGAACACTGTAGAAACTGCAATAACCAACGGTTTTACACACCTCGATGGTGCCCAGATGTACGAGAATGAAGAGAGCTTGGGCGCCGGCATCAAGGCCTCCGGCACGCCACGCTCTGCACTTTTTGTTACCACTAAGCTTCATCGACTCCAGCCCCACGAGACAGCTAAAACTGCGCTGAAGGTATCGCTGAAGAAGCTGGGCTTGGAGTATGTGGATCTGTACCTCGTGCACGTGCCCGGCGACCATGCTGGCCGACTGCAGGAGGTATGGAAGTCAATGGAGGAGTGCAAAAGGGAAGGATTATCGAAGTCCATTGGAGTGTCGAATTTCGAAGTTGCGCATTTTCAAGAGATCTTGGAGGGCGCTGAGTTTCCGCCTTCGGTCAACCAGGTGAGCTAAATCACATCAGTGATAGTATTGCTTTTGACAATTCTCCTTGAAAGATTGAGATTCACCCGTATGTGTGGAAATCCTTACAGCCTGTGATCGCGTTGCACAAAGAACACGGCATCCTCACTTCCTCTTACGGTGGCCTATCGCCCCTCTTCCGCGCACCAGGGGGGCCCCTGGATCCCGTTATCGAGAAAATTCGGGCACGTCTCGAGTCTACTCGAGGACAGTCCGTGTCAGCCGGTCAGGTGCTCAACAAGTGGTTGCAGCAGTATGGGATTTTGGTCGTCACGTAAGTCTCGTTCGTTTTGGGTGTGCTGCATAGTGTTCCGGAGGCTCATGTAGTACTTATTAGCACATCGAGCAAGGCGGATAGGATGAGAGAGTATCTCGATACATCCAACGTTCCGGAGTTGACGGCTGAGGAGATCGAGTTGATTGAGAATGCTGGGGCGCAGCGTCACCAGAAATTCTTCGTACGTTCGATTATTTGGAGGAGCGTTATAGTGCTGATCAGAATGCTTTCTAGGCGGACTGATATCTCTCATGTTCGGCTGTCAGTCTTCGGTCGGCAGAGGTACTCTTGCATATGCAGGCAAGGAATGGACATCGGGCAAATGGCGAAAAGCAACTGTCTTCTACAACATCACTATAATGGTTACCTATTTCCCCACCCTGTCTAAGTGTGAGATTGGCCCTGAAAACCACGTCACTGTCTTCAATGTGACAATGAATTAGTGTATCCCACCTCCCTGCAAGCTTCAAGTTGCTCTATTGAAATGCTCTTGGTCTGCACCGCTCCGATGCCGTCTGCGATACTGGTACTCGTGCGCGTTTGCTACATCCCATCTCGTCTGTTATCCTCAACCTCATTTTCACTTGCTTCACTCGTTTTGACCCCTAATTTTATGCACCTTCTGTGGTATTTGAACATCGATTGGACAAAGCCAAACCACGAACTTGGTGCAATATAACAAGCCTTGAGCATGCGACTTACGGAATTCGGATGTCTCAACTGCGATTTTTGTTCGGGGCACCAACTGAAGTCCGTTGCTTATAAAAGGCCGTCGTTTTGCTTAACCTTCTCTTCACTCGTTTAAAACGTTTTGACCTCCGACTTCCCACTGTGACACTTCTTTTGTGGTATTCGATGGAATGAATCTAATCCGCGAACTTTGTACGAGGGAACCATTCCTCAGGATGCGACTTGGACGGACTACCTGAACTTGAACTTAGCTCTCATGGGCTTGGGTTCGGGCGAAAGGCGCCTCAATCTCCGTGGCCGTTCTTGGTCCCTCGTTCCTTCGGTGGCACTTCTTGGCCCTTCCTGCCTACGCAATAACCTAGTCCGTGTCGATCTCCACTTCTCTAATCTGACGATCTCGCTCATCCGGAGTTTTCTAAGAATCTGACCTGCGTCTACATCTGCCACTGGGTCTATTCACCGAACTCTGGGATCGAATCTGAACTTGTTGACTTCGACGTGCAAATATGGTTCTTTCCTCCACCAGCTACGGCCCCTGATTTCAATTCAGACTAGAACACTGCCTGTCCAACTCGATCACCATCGATGCGCAAGGTCATTGGCTGGCTTCGACTGTACGATCGATCTTTGTCAAATGCAAGGAGTACTTTCAGCAATTATTAGGATATGGTTGGGCTTTCTTGCCATCGAGCCCTTCCCGTCGAACTCATTTGTTGCATTTCGCGCAGGCGAAGCAATTGAGGCGGTAAGTCCATCAGTGGGGCCTCGCTTGCTAAATCTAGGTTGTTCAAGACTCGAGGAGGACCCGCGCTGTCGCATAATCCCTCTCGATCCGAGTATGTCGCAGACGTTATCTTGTCAAACTCCTGTTGTTAAATCTCAATACCTGCGCCTAGTGCTGACAGCTGGTGATTACTCATACTTTATTTAAATTTCTGGAGCTCATGCACTAATCGTTATTTTTCAGCCTTCCCAGACACAGCTCACAGGTGGCACGTTAATGTATGCTGGACGCAAACAAGGTACGTCGGGGTATTGTGAATGACCACTTGGTTATTCACACTATTCCGACATATTTTGGCTTGCCATGCACTTTCCAACACGAATCAGACCAAGGTACTAAAGAACTTAGAACGTAGTATTGAGCGCACTTCGGAGCACTGGTTTTAAAGGATATCTAGCTAGATTAGAGCGAACGTGTTTTCTACTGCTTGCTATTTAAATTTTGTATTCAAAACAGCAAGAGGGCGTTGAAATACTTCGTATTGCCATCGATAAACCATCCCTCAGCGCTCAGCCTTCATTAGAGTTCCGTCAGCGAAGTCACGTCACATGGTGTGACCATCCAATATTGCGGTGAGTCTGACCTCGCTTCCAGTGAACGCAGCCATGGTGTACCATAATCTCAAGGGTAAGTAGTCCTGAATTATGGTCTGGAACTTTTGAATGAAACATTTAGACAGCCCTGATCAAAGGAATAAGGGCCTGCAAGGTAGATCATTCAAATCCACGGTCTTGAAGTTGCCTTAGACCCTTGCAGACCGTCGCGGACGAGCGGGCCCTTATCCAGCAGGAATCAGCCGCTATTCGAGCGTCTTTCAGAGAGGAAGATGTGTACGCGCGGCATAACAACATTGCAAAGTTGCTGTACATCCACATGCTTGGGTCGCCCGCCCACTTCGGTCAGATAGAATGTTTGAAACTGGTCGCGAGCCCGCGGTTCACAGATAAACGCCTCGGATATTTGGGCATCATGTTACTTTTGGACGAGAATCAAGAGGTTCTCACTCTCGTAACAAACTCGTTGAAGAAGTACGTGTCATATGTCATGATCCGCCATCTCTGAATTTACTCTCGCAGTGATATGAATCACTCAAATATGTATGTCGTTGGTTTGGGACTCTGTACGTTCGCAAACATTGCTTCGGAGGAAATGTCGCGAGATTTAGCAAATGAGATAGAGAAGCTTCTGGGCTCGAGTAACACTTACATTCGCAAAAAGGTGCGCGTACTCCCTACTCGCATCGTGTTTCAAGTTTTGACTGGAACATACTTCAGGCTGCCTTATGTGCTCTTCGCGTCATCAAGAAGGTCCCTGACCTTACCGATCACTTTATCTCGAAGGCCAAAAATCTTCTCACAGATCGAAACCACGGCGTGCTACTGACGGCAATAACCCTTACCACCGAGATGTGCCAAATCGACGAGAGTTGTCTAAATGAATTCCGGAATGTAAGTGCTTCCTGTTGCGCTAGCAAGCTCGTCATCATCCATTATTCACGTGCTTATAGGCTGTACCACTACTTGTTCGTAACCTGAAGGCCTTGGTTACCACTGGATACAGTCCCGAGCACGATGTCTCTGGTATCACAGATCCATTCTTACAGGTCAAAGTCTTGCGATTACTTCGTCTACTTGGCAAGGGCGATGCACGTGCTAGCGAGACCATGAATGATATCCTGGCGCAGGTTGCAACCAACACTGATTCGACCAAGAACGTCGGGAATTCGATATTATATGAAACCGTTCTGACGGTCCTTGAGATCGAAGCAGATTCTGGTTTGCGTGTCATGGCTATTAATATTCTTGGCAAGTTCTTGGGTAATCGGGACAATAATATTCGGTCGGTTACAATTCAATTTCTAAAATGATCTTCGCTCACTTCGCCCAGATATGTTGCCTTGAATACGCTGAACAAAGTGGTCGGAATGGACACCAATGCAGTTCAACGACACAGGAATATCATTTTAGACTGTCTGCGGGACGGAGATATATCCATCCGGCGGCGTGCTCTTGAATTGTCATATGCGCTTATCAACGAGCAGAACGTGCGGATCCTCATTCGCGAGCTGCTCGCTTTCCTTGAGGTAGCGGACGATGAGTTTAAGCTTGGCATGACCACACAGATATCGCTCGCTGCCGAACGATTTGCTCCAAACAAACGGTGGCACATTGACACTGTGCTTAGGGTGCTCAAGTTGGTGAGTAGGTTCTCAACGTCAAAAGTATCCATCCACTCAAGTTTGTGGCAGGCTGGAAACTTTGTCCGCGAAGAGATCTTGTCTGCTTTTATCCGTCTTGTTGCTCATACCCCGGAGCTGCAAGCATACACCGCGTCCAAGCTGTATACTGCCCTTCAGGATGATATCTCGCAAGAGTCACTAACATTGGCCGCTCTGTGGATAATCGGTGAATATGGCGATTTACTCTTCGAAGGCGGCGTCGTGGACGAGGACCAACCCAAGCAAGTCAGTGATCATCTCTGTGCCTGGAATTGAGAATTGATGACTTGTTTCTTTTAGATTACCGACAAGGACCTATTGGATCTACTGCTTACCACCCTTGACTCACCCTACGCAAACTCCCTTACCCGTCAATTCCTCATGGCAAGTATTACAAAATTAGCATCCAGACCGACGACAAGTTCGCCACAACAACAGCGAATCGCCGAGGTTCTCGCAAAGTACACCACCAGCCCAGAGTTAGAACTGCAACAACGGGCTGTTGAATTCGCAAGTTTGTTCACCTTGGGCGATTTAAGGAGTGGCGTCCTAGAACGGATGCCGCCCCCAGAGCTCAAAGCTACTGTGATGGGCATCGGTGCGTAGATTTCTAAACTTGACTTGATGACTTGATGACGTTCTGACGTTTTCCCAGTCAGTGAAAATAAGCCCGTTGGGTCCACGCAAGGTGGGAAGGACGCTGATCTTCTTGGTGACGAGTTGGTACCGCCAACGCCTGTTGTCAATGGCCAGGCCACGCCCAACAATCAGGACCTCCTCGCAGAGATCTTCGGCAGCAGTCCTGCTGCTCCTTCCCCGACGCTCGGCCGCACACCTTCCATTTTACCGCAGCCCCAGAAGAGCAGTGTCCAAGATATTCTTGGTTTGTTTGACTCTTCTCCTTCCCAAGTGTCGCCCGCCCCTGCCCCTTCCCCTGCAACATCTGCTTTCGCCACCTTCTCTCCACAACCACAGAGTCAGGCGCCTCCCCGATCTTCTCCGCAACAACAACCACCACCTGCGCCAAGGCTAACCGCTTATACTGCCTATGATAAGCAGGAGCTCAAGATCACCCTTACGCCTCAAACCTCAGCTGCGCGACCAGGTGTCGTCAATATCATGGCCCGCTTCCAAGTTTCCGGCTCGAATGCTGCTACCGGGCTCAACTTCCAGGCCGCTGTCCCAAAGGTAAGAATTAGGAGATCTTATTACCATCCCACTGAGCTGTCGTACAGTCACAACAACTGCAGATGCTTCCCATGTCGAATTCCGATGTTAAACCAGGCACCACGGAAACCCAACAAATGCGTGTGATTGCGCCGCCTGGTGTATGTATCCCTTTTTTCTTAATGTTGAAATGGCTTTCTGATTTTTATACAATAGTCCAATATACGGCTGCGGCTACGTGTATCATATACCCTCGCTGGTCAAGCAGTGCAAGACCAGATAGATTTCTCGGGTTTCCCACCAGGGTTAACAGGTAGTGGTTAGCTTGTGATGAGGACGTACGGTATTCGCTATCTAAGCTGTCGCACTCACTAGGGTCAGTATCTGGAACACACTTGGTCTAATGCACACCCGGACAAATTAAGGATGACGCCGGCTACCCATGACCTTTATCACGGCAAGAACAAGAGGCGGGACCTTGGATTCAAACTGATTCAGCTTTTCTTGATTGTGGAACATGAGTTGCTCACTATGTTGAATGTCCTGAGACCATGCCAACTGTTGAATTGCCAAGGGATCTTCACAGCATACGCATGAGATTGGAAGTTCAACAAGAGACAGACACATACCGTCCCTAAGCCACACATCTACTGGAGGAGGTAGTCTCTTACGAACAGGAGGATCTCTCAGCAATTCTAAGGTCTTGAGACGAGGACAACGTTTGATGATAGCAATGGCGATGTTTCTTTCAGCTTGTGATCCCTCGAGGTCCCGCTTCACTCCCCAGTGAATATGTTCCAGCGACGGGAACAATGCCACCCATCCAGCCAATGCAGCAGTGAAACTAGGGGAGGGCAGCTCTTCATCTTGGCCCTTCCAAATAATCGTGAGGGACACAACGGGCGGCATTGCCCTCTCTGGATCTCCATTGCTTTGGGACAGCAGCCAAGATGTGTGTTCCGTCTTGACTGATATCGAAGTCACGAAAACTTTGTCTCTGGACACCATTGCGTCGAGACAGTCGTTCAAGGATGAGATGTAACCATCTGCATCTGGGTCGCTGATGGTTATATGTTTCAGAACTTTGAAGGTAGGCTGAAGATGGAGGATATGCTTGATGTCATTTGGCAATCCAACTAGTGTCCTGAGTTTGGGGAGGGCATTGAGGGCGAGGACCGACTTGTCCTGTGCCTCATTATCCTCTAAGGAGAGGCCTTTTGTGGTCAGCGAGGTGAGTCCGTTGTGACGTCGCAGAAACTGTGTCAAACATTGGAGCGTCAATGAATTGGAGGAAATAACAAATTCTCGAAGGTGGCGAAGGCGGAGAATTGACAGGATATGAGTCCATTTCGGCGCATTGCAAAAGCGAAGGTCGAGTTTTAATGAAGTGATGGAAGAATCATTGAGTGTCCGAATGGTCCATGTGCTCATAAACGGCGCGAAGAAGTAGTCTGTTGAAAGATTGACTGTCTTCAATGTGGTGAGAGAGGGGGTTATTGTGATCCAGTAATTCTCGTCACGTTTGTGACGACGAAACAACTTCCTACAGAATCTGGCAACAGTCTGCGTGATAATAAGTAAGTCGTACTAGGGATAGAAGAAAACTTACATCCACGGTACTGACCACGCCTTCCAAGCGCAAAGCGCGGGTCAAATCTGTTACTCCTGGAACCCATACTCTTTCTGTGTGTGCCCCAGTTATGAGCATGTCTTCGCATCCCTTTTGCTTGATGACAATCATTAGATCTATGAGTCCAAAAATGACATGTTTCGAGTATGGTTCCATGCCACGGCCAAAGCGTAAGTGGAGGTTGCGGAACGGCTCCAACTTTGAGATGAGGCGTGTAAGATACCTGAGTTGCATGTAATTGTTGACAGTACAGCAGACGGAATTACATTTCTTCACCCAGAGTGCCAACAAAAGCCCGCGTAATGCAGCTATAGGTGGCTGGCAGATACTGGCGGGTGCGTTCGTAGGGGCATAGACGCCCGCGAACCGATCGAAGTAGACGGTAAGTGCAGCAAAATGAAGCTGCTTCGAGACTATGCAAAGCACAAGGAGTTCATCATTTTCCAGATTCTTGGATATGAGACATAGGAGCTCGCTTGGAAGGTCAGAAAGACAGTGCATCGTCGAGGTCGCGATCCCTGCAGACACAGGATGTACAGTGAGCACACAATGCGGACGGCAGTAATTTCAATGCCAGCATCTTACCTTAGACTCACAGCCACAACACGGAAGTCCCTGTCTTCTATTGCCCACGGTTGCAGACCCCTGTATGTGGCATATTTTGGCCGCCATCTACGCTCGATCTAAGTGCGCGGGCTACGCAGCTACGGGGAGCTTAGGCGTACTTAACAGCTTGTAAAAGTGACCAGCTGGCAGCGGGTCCTAATTAAGGATGTGATCCAGAAATGCAACTATTCTCAGATTGCATTTTGGAGCGGAGCATCTAACAAAAAGATCACTGGACTACATTAGATTTGTCTACGGAAGACGTTCCCAGACCAATAATACTCTCATCTTTTGATATATTTACTCGCGCCACAAGCGCCTTGGGAGGACAGTTCCGACACCGATCGCAATCCAAACCATTCCAGCCATCAACCAATACACCATATTTCCACCAAGTAGTTGCTTCTCAATACTCAGCGAATAAGCAGAATTCGCCAACGCTGGCCCAACAGCGCGTGTGACGGACACCATAGTTTGTGCAAGCCCATTTGTTGCACCGATTGATGCTCGGTTGGGCGCAGATGCATTGATGTACATGAATACGACACCTGCACAAGTGACACGAAGTAAATATTCATCCCGATCTGCCTAACCATCATGCGCACCATATGCAGAATATGAGATTACAAATGCGAGGAGCTGCAAGCCTACCAGGAGGTAGACAAAGCAGCTCAGCCCCTGTGTTTTGGCTGTGAAACTGATGACTGGAAATAGTGCGAGCATTGGGAAGCAACTGAAGACAGAGAAAAGATACAGATTTCTTCCTCCTAGCAAGTCATGCAAGTGCACAAAGAATAAAACTTGGAGCACTCCGTTTAGAATACCAAGCACAGCCAGAATGATGCCAATGGCTGGAGTATCCAGTCCGAGGCCACCCATTTCAATGGGTGTAGCATAAAATACTGGTTGAATAGCACGAAACGAGATTTCGATCAGAGCAACGGCGGCGTAAGCGCAGGTTGCGATGACTACCCGCGTTACTAGCAAATCGCGGAACGGCAAGGGCTTGACTTTTGACGCAAGGTCAGAAGTCATAGCCCGTGGAACAGTTGTTTCGCTGTCCTGCAGTCCGAGACACTGAGCAAGACTAGTGCTAGGTTGTGTGCTCTGTGGACACGATAAGTTTCTAAGTCAACTACTTGGGAATTGGCAAACCTCGCTGAGAAATAAGAACGTAATGCACCACCATACAAGCGCTAGTATTCCTATCGCGCCACAAGGAAGGAAATAAGGATACGCATTTAAGAATTCAAATCTTGCAAAAAAATTCGGGTACTGGACTGTTGGATGTGCAAGAAGTCCACCAATAAGAGGTCTGCAAAGTCAAGATTTCAGTCAACCAAGAATTGCATGACGGAAATGAACGATCACCCCAGAGCAATACCAGCCTGCCAAGCAAAAGGAATATATCCATACGCTCGAGGCATGTTAGTGGAGTCTGTGATATCTGCGATCATGCTCTTCATCACCACCACGTTACCATTGAGCGCACCACACAGACAACGACTTGTGTTGTTCAATACAGGATCAATTACTAATGAAAGGTCATGCATACCTTAAGACGACACTCCAAAAAGTTCTCGAGAGTCCAAAAGAGAACATAGAAATAGAGATGCCCGTGAGACCAATCAATAAAATTGGCTTGCGGCCAACAAGATCAGACAGACGGCTCCAGTGAAAAGTGGTCAATGCCTCAGTTGCAAAGAAGAGTGATTGCTACATGGATAAAACATTCGTCAGAAAATTCGTCGCGTAGTGACAATTGCGTACCAACAGGCCAACGTAAATTCCAACATAAGCTTCTTCGCCATGGGTGACTCCAATGTCTCGTATCAACTGAACGTCTTTCCGTCATCACTTTTTTTGAGAGCAATACAAGCAAGTGCTGACCTGTGGTGCAAATGGCGAGATGACTTGCGAAGTCATTGGTTCTAGGACTTGAAGTGACAGTATTATAGAAAATTGGCGCCACGGGAGAGGCGTCTTGCCTGTCATTTCCGGCTTCTGTTGCAGTTCTACACAGTCATTAGCATGCAGCAGAGGAGTCTCTTCGTCAGGGATTTCAAGGGACATGATTGCCGTGTGCCTAAGGCTGGCACTTGACAATTTAGCTTAAGTACAAGTCAAGGACAAGTCCCTGGTCGTGGCATTCGTGGGGATATTGGAGATCACTGCTCCCCGTGGATGTCGCTACGCCCTGCCAGGCTGGCAAAAGTGACACACGCCAGCATTGTTTGCTTGCAGATCCCGAGTATGGAAGCGTTCCTTGGTACTACAAAAAGCATTTGAACCACCAAAAAAGGGTCAATCGACTTGGCACCGCAACTTCGATGCCGGGAGCCTATGTAACATGCTCAGGATAGGACGGTCAGCTTCTACGTTCCCATCCAAATCAGCACAAGTTACCGATCAAAATCCGTCTGCCAAACACTGGAGCTCTCTGTATTTTCAGCAAGTCGTTTTGACGCAGGAGGTGACAAGATACCAATGCCCATCGCCCTACCTGCCATCAAGCCATGTTACCTTCAAGGTACCGGTTATTGAGAACGCGGAGTGGACTGCAGCCTGTTCACCAGTAACACAAAAACAATGCCAATGTGTGGAAGCCATCTGTTTGCGCCCACGGACGCTCGGTTAGAGGCCGCCGCGTTGATATACATGAACGTAATGTCTGGCACATCATATCAGAAACTTTATCAATGAGAGAATGACAACAAACCACACGCGAAACCCGTACTGCTCAGAAGAGTAACCTATAGTCCCACCAAAAATCATATACTCTAACCAACGACAACATAATCAGAACTTCATACCCACAGATAATGACAGAAGAACGAAGATTTTATGCGAGAAAGCTTCAAAACCAGCCACAAAGTCACTCGGGAAATATGAACTGACGAAATATTAGGTGTAGCATATCATTGCGAAGGATGTGATGTTTATGCCCCCTGTTCGTGCCTTCATTTCGACCGTTGCATATAGTCCACATCATCATGTGAAACGCTTCAGAGTCACGAGTGAGTGCTTCTACACCGAAGATACTCCGCGTCTTGTCGATGAAAACGTAGGAGGCGCCAGTACGGAAATTGATAGTCGAGCCTCTGAAGAGTTATCTGACTGAATTGCAAGTGGAGTTTCTGTCGTTTATCAAGCTGACACAAGTGTCATGTTAAGTAGAGGATAAACATAGATACGACTTACACACCTTGGTAAGTAACAGAATTACTCGTCCCAACGCATGGCGGACGGGACCCAATAGGCTCGCCCGTAGTGCTCGTCTTGAGAATCGAGCCAGCAGAGGCCGTCTCGAAGAAGCATATTCTCCAGAGCGGCTCGAGCACGTTCTCTTGTCCATCCTCGACGGTTCTCCAAGATTGCTTCAACAATCCGCCCTCCTTCCACTTGTGCTTCCGCAAGAACTACAGCCTGATCTGCATCGAGTTCCTTGACTACACTTCTCACCATCCTCCTTCCACCATCAACGTCAAGCACTTCGTATCCGGCGCCGAGCGGTTGAAGTGTCTTGATGCTTCTTATGACATCTTCCTCTGTAACACCACTCTCGACGTTACGCAGTTTGCTGAGCATACGTACGAGCTCCCCCAGTTCTATCACGCCTCCGTTCCTCTCTCTCGTGCTCACGCACAGGTCTACTATCTGAACTCCCAGTTCATACTGCCAATCACTTATTCCAAGCATCTCTGCCCACCAGCCGCCCTTCCTTGGTCCAGCGAGCAGGTCCACGCCGATTGATGAGCACATTTTCTGGAATGCATGGCGAAACGCTGGATCACTACGAATGGAATCTCTGTGTGTTGTTGCGAAGTGCTTAAGGGCAGTTTGGAATTGTGTTAGTTGTGACTGTAGATGATCGACCTGGGTTTTGGAGAGCTCTGAAGATAGTTCTGCAAAACGCTGTGATACTTGTTCCCTGTCGAAAGCAGCGAGACCAACACCGCGATGCATCTTCACTTGAAACTTTGTAGTTAACCTGCGGCCGAGAATTGCGTGTCAGCCTTGCGATCACATGATGACGGAGATAAGATAAGTATAAAATATAGTACGGAAGCCGGCCCGGGATACCGGCCAGTCAGTCGGGACGATGTCAACGCACGCTTTGTAGCTAGCTATAGAGACACTTCCATCATGGGGCACCTAATAACGTTGGCTACGTGAGTGTCATGTTTTCCGTATCTTTACGTTTACCCATGTCTTTGCAGATGGTGCGTTATAGCGACCTCGATCTCAACTAGTATCTACTACTAAAGCGCTAAATAGTTCCTTGAACCAGTGGGCGTTAGATTTTCAGGTAATGTTCTTTATTATCCGGTCACAAGTGATCACGTATAATTAAACTAAACCTCTACGTATAAGGGAAACTATGAACGTATTATCCAAAGCATTGCAATCGCAAAGGAGCGCGGTGCTACCCTGAGAGTTGGACCAGAGCTGGAAATCCCGTTAGTACTCATGCACTGTTATAGCGCATGTATTTAAGATGCACCACAACACAGTGGATATGGCTGCTACGACCATTTCCTTGAAGGTACCAATACACATATATAAACATGGCACTCCTGATAACATAGCACAGGGGACACCATCCTCCATTCCTGGGAGGTACTGGCCAAGATCTTGGCCAGCGACCATACAATGGGCATTGTTTGTGATATTGGAATGTACGTTTAAAGCATCATCTACCGACTCTATAGATTTCATCCGTAATATAACAGGCCCGTGGTGCACAAGAATGTGATTTATAACTGCCGCATCATCGTACACGACAAGCAGATCCTGCTCATTCGACCCAAGATGTGGCTCGCCAACGATGGTAACTACCGCGAAATGCGATACTTTACTCCTTGGTCGAAGCACCGACAGTGGGAAGATCATTTCCTTCCGAGGATCATTCAAACCCTCACGAAGCAGGTTTGTTATTGAGTTCCTTCAGCCTTATTCATCCATAACTCTTCTTTCCAGGTCAAAGTACCTTTCGGAGACTGTGTTGTGAGCACGGTGGACACCTGCATAGGTGTTGAGCTCTGTGAAGAGCTCTTCACGCCAGCAAGGTACGAGTCCCCATCTCGCCCAAGCACGGCCATTCACACTCTGCTTTAAGTCCGCATATCTTAATGGGACTCGATGGTGTTGAGATATTCACTAATTCTAGTGGGAGCCATCATGAGTTGCGAAAACTTTACACCCGTGTTGAGTTGATAAAGGAGGCAACGCTCAAGGTAATGGGTGTGCCTTAGTATCAACTTTTCCAGCTAATTCTTTTCCAGGGTGGTGGCGTCTACCTCTATGCAAACCAACAAGGCTGCGACGGCGATCGGCTGTATTATGATGGTTGTGCCATGATCGCCATGAATGGCCACATTGTCGCCCAAGGTTCACAGTTCTCCTTGAATGATGTTGAGGTCGTTACAGCTACGGTCGATATCGAGGATGTGCGTTCACATCGCACATCCCGCAGCCGTGGACTCCAGGCTGCAGGCTCTGAGGTGTTTCATCGGATTGAAGTGCCGTTTGCGCTTTCGAGTGGAATGTTTGGTGAGACAGATGAGGCAATGACCCCAGGCCTTCAGGTCAAGCTTTCGGGAGCAAGGTTCCATACTCCAGAGGAAGAAATAGCGTAGGTCTACTATTCGTGGGCAAATGTTGATGTTGATACTCTCCACAGACTTGGTCCAGCGTGCTGGCTCTGGGACTACCTCAGGCGCTCGCGCACCCAAGGATACTTTGTTCCTCTCAGTGGGGGTATTGATTCCTGTGCCACAGCCATAATAGTATACTCCATGTGTCGTCTCGTGGCTGAGGCTGCACGCAAGGGAGGTACTGTCGTTTTTTTTTTCATCTAGAGTTTGTGTTTTGGCTTACATGATCACTTTCATCAGACAAGCAAGTCATTGCTGATGCAAGACGAATGACCGGAGAGCCCGAAGACTCAGTTTATATTCCTTTGGACCCACACGAGTTCTGCAACAAGATCTTCCACACCTGCTACATGGGCACGGAGAATTCTAGCGCAGAAACGAGAAAGAGGGCAAAGGACCTCTCGGCAGCGATTGGAAGGCAGGCGCTCACCTTCCTTCATCGAAACATTTCACTAAGAATGAATCTAGCTACCATGTAGATTTGAACATGGACACTCTTGTTACCGCCGTCCGCGACCTGTTCGCGTTCATCACTGGTATGCGACCACAGTTCAGAGCCCACGGTGGATCGGGTGCGGAGAATTTGGCGCTGCAGAATATCCAGGCAAGTGCTTGAAATTGGAATCAACACAATCAACATAATAACTGACGACTGCCTGGCAGGCACGGTTGCGGATGCTCCTTGCTTATCTCTTCGCTCAACTCCTTCCTTGGGTGCGAGGCAGACAGGGTGCGCTTCTGGTTCTCGGCAGTGCGAACGTTGATGAAAGGTATATTAACTGGGCTGAGTGGTGACAACCTACTGACTTAAGATCCAGTCTCCGCGGGTATCTCACCAAATATGATTGTTCATCAGGTCGGCCGGTCCCGAAATAAATTCCTGCATGAACTGACATTTATGCTAGCTGATATCAATCCTATCGGTGGCATTAGTAAGACAGACCTCAAGAAATTCATTGCTTACGCCCGGGATGCATTTGACATTCCGATCTTGACCGAGTGAGTGTAAAGCCGGGTTAGGATCGACACGCTTTCCTGATGCTACTTCGCTACAGGTTTTTAAGCGCCATCCCGACCGCAGAGCTAGAACCAATTTTAGAGACATACATCCAAGCTGATGAGGTGAAAATTCTCTCGAAAATGTTCTCTCAATGGCGCTGATCACTTGATAGGCGGACATGGGCATGACGTATGACGAACTGTCGGTCTTTGGTCGTTTCCGCAAAGTGGAGAAATGTGGACCATATAGCATGTTCACGAAGCTGGTGCACGAGTGGGGCTCATTCCTGTCTCCCGTTCAAGTATGACATCGTTTGAGAATAAATGTAATCCGCTGAATACGCCTTCTAGATCGCAGAGAAAGTCAAACATTTCTTCTTTGAATATGCGCGCAACCGTCATAAGATGACAACTCTGACACCGTCATACCACGCTGTGAGTGTGCTTGTTTTCACAGGCTGAGACGAGGCTGACCTTGTCATAGGAATCCTACAGTCCAGATGACAACAGTATGTTTCGCTCAAAACTTCACGTTACAAGTTGCCTGGACTGACTTTGTCGCACAGGATTTGATCTCCGTCCTTTCCTCTATCCCTCGAGGTTCCCGTGGCAATTTAAGAAAATAGATGAAGTAGCCGCAGTCCTGCCCGATCGCTCCAACTCGACTGCAGATAAAACCAAGACTGACTGAATAACATAGAGATCAGTTTTGTGTAGACGATATAAGGCTCTAAGCCACAATGAAACGATACTTTGTATTCCAATAAGGCGGATATCATGCGAGTACAGTACAGTGTAATGGGAGGGAAACCAGTAGGAAAGAAATGATAATGTTAGTCAGATTATGTCCGCAAGAAACGTGATAGCGTGCTTTGAACCGTTATCTTCTTCATGATCGTCGGTTCGGGGGCTGAGGGGAGGAGTAAGCGTCATTGTAATCAGCACAGTTACGGAAGCACTTGCGATCAGTTATGCCTTCGTCTTTGACTTTGCGCTTGATGCTATCCATGACTTCGCTGATAGCAGAACGATCGAAATCTCCTCGAGCTTTGATCAAGCCTTCCACGAACGGTATGCATGGCCCGTGCACCTTCGCGAAGGCCCAAAACGACAGGAAAACCATGCTTTTAGACGCTTCCAACATCGCTAAAACCATCTCCACCACCTCAAAGTAAGGCTCGAGCTCTTTGGCAGGTTTGAACCCGCTGAAGAACGAGAACACAGTACTGATGTCTTCTTTGATGCGCTCCGTTGCTGCTACTGTGCGTAATTTTGGGCAGTTGGCGAGTGCGGTAAGGTAAGTTACCAGGAAGGCGTCGAGCAGATACTCGACAAGAAGCTCGAGGAGCGATGGGTTGATATAAGATTGATCAGCCATGTAATCCCGCATCGTAAGCACGATCTGTTCCATGATACCGTCGTACCATGGTGGCTGAAAAAGTTGCTTCGTCGCGGGTTTCAAGTCATTGAGGATAATATCAATAAATGTTTGAATGCATTTCTTCGCAACATCCAGGTTTCCATCAATGGCGTCATTGAGCTTCTCGTTGATGGGTGTTCGGTACCTCTCTGATACAAGGGGCTCGAGTCGTCCCAAAAGCGCCTCAGTGTTATCGGCGGACTTGATCTGGTCATTGGCAAGTGCAATGCAATACTCCGCCAACCCCCCGACAACCTCCTCCGGTTTTTCCGTCTGTTTCTTCAGCTCTGCCTCAACTACCTTGGTCCATTGGTCCTGTATGGTCCTCATAACTCGATTCACCTCACCCACCACGCGAGCAAGGATGGCTCCTTGACCACTTTCTGTCGCTGCATCGATCTGTTGGTTCACCATTTGGAACAGGATGACCGCGCCCTGTGTGCCATAGAGTCCGTCGCTGTCCACCTCAGGTGGATCCGAGCGCGTGGTGAACTCCTGAATCTCCGTCCTCATTAGGTTCGCAGACCATTCATCGAGTTTCTTGACGATCAATTTCAAATAGTCCTCGATGAGGCTCTGCTCCTCGCCGCCTAGTAGCGGTGGATCAAGGAGTTCTGGAGCTGCGTTCAGCTCTTTCATGCTCTTCTTGTATTCCTTAATCCAGGCATGGAGGTCGAGCATGATGCTCGCTTCGGGCTCCGATTCAATGATGCGCTGAAGGGTTGCATTTAGAGTACGGTGGTACTCTTTGATATAGAACGCATGTATTTCGTAGTTCGGCGGAAAGCACGGCACCACATCACTTTCGATGCGGATAAGGTCTTGGTATATCCAACCAAGGCCACCAAGAAAGGCGCTAGGGTCGCGCTGATGCCGCGTATATGCGTCGTCAAAATTGGCCTTGATGGAGTCAGATATAGCTTTGGTAACTTTAGAGCGGTAGTGTTTGATGATACGGGCATTCGCCTGCATGGACTTGAATTTAGATGCGGCATCCATCTTGGCAGCTTTTTTGACGAGCCTGATGGCGATGGCCTGAAACTGTATCAACTTTGTCCTAGGTGAACGATGTAGTGTGTCATACCTTTTCGTCTTCCCGTGCCTCAAGCTCCGCGATCTTTATGAGCTTTACCACAACTTGCGGATACCCTGCACGCACAAGTGGTAGGACGCTGTATGCTAACTTCATGATGTATGCCTCGAAATCTTCAATGAGTTTGTTTAACCGCTCAAACATTCGCGCAAGTTTGTGGCGCGAGTTGGCAGAAGCTTTCTTTGCTTGATGCATGGTCTGATTGCGGAATGCCTCCAGACGGTTGATGTGAAAGTGGATTGGAAGGAGATTAGGAGCGGGTCCAATGATGGTTCTACTCTCTGCTTCCAGTAATTCCTCCAGTACGTCAAGCTTCGAGTTGATCTCCAGTAGATTATTAACCATTTCCTCCGTCTGTTCGAAATTCCTGTGTACCATAGACACCTGTACAACCTCGAGCTGGCGGAACGCGTGAACGATAGATAACGTACCCTGCTGATCTGGTCGAAGGTTGACACAAAAATTTGAGGGTCGGAGCACATCCTGTCCACAGTCTGCATCTCCTCCTTTATGATCTGAACGTTGTTTCGCGTCCCAAGCAATTTCGTGAGTCCTTCCCGTGTTGCATCAAGCTGTTCTTTAACGCCACTTTTGAGTCTGGCATCGATAGAGGCCTTCTCTTTTTCCAGTTTCTTCCGAAACGCTGATACTTTCAGGAGATCATCAGGAGACTGGAGGTACTCGCCGATGGCTTGCGCTGCAGATACCTGCGGGGCAGCCATGGGAGCTACGGCAGCCAGACTGACCTCCTATATTCAAAGACCACTTCTACCAGGAAATGAGTCTTATGAGTGGATCGAGAAATAAGTGAAAGTGACTGCAGAAATGTGACAAAGTCAAAAGGAAAGTCAACGAAAGTGTACTAGGCGCTTGTAATAATAGGCGCTCGTTGAACTTGGACAAGTCACAAACTTGCGATTTATTTCATGGCCTTCTTTGCAACACCAAGGTCATTAGGGCGTCTGGGATTTCGACAAAAGCTGTTTCTCAGATCATTCAACTACGAGCATGCAAGAGATAATGACATTGTAATAGTAGGAGGCGGGCCAGCGGGATTGGCTTTGGCAGCTGTTCTCGGTGCGTCGCTTTTTAGTTCACTGGTCTCACTCTTATTCAAGCACTGCGCAGCCTCACAGCCTACCGCCAAGAATTCCCTCAAAATTACGCTAATAGAAGCAGGAGACTTGTCCAAAATACAGGATTGGGCTATGCCGTCGGATGCTTACTCAAACCGCGTCAGTTCCATCACAGACGCGTCTCAACATTTCTTGAACAGTGCGTGTAACTCGTGAAGGCGCTTGTCATAGCTAACGGTTTTCAGGGACTGGCATCTGGGACTACGTCGAACATGCACGCACGAATCCTATTCACCAGATGCAGGTGCCGTCTCCCTAGAGTGACATTGTCCTTTAGTGCTCAATTGTCTCATATTAGGTGTGGGACGGCATTTCTGGTGCTCGCATCACCTTTGACGCATCTGAAATGCCGGAGTCGAGCGAAATGGCTCGAATGACAGAAAACCTGAACCTCCAGCGCGCCCTGCTAAGAAAGCTGTCGGATACCCCGAGTGTTCAGGTAATTCAAAGCGTCAAAGTCGAATCGATACAACGCGAGACAGGTGACCGCAATGACTGGCCTGTTGTGCATCTTTCCAATGGTGCTATCCTGCGCGCAAGACTGCTGGTTGGTGCCGACGGGTTCAACTCCCCAGTAAGATCGTTCGCTAGGATTTCATCATATGGATGGCCATATGATACTCGAGCGGTCGTCGCGACGCTAAATCACGCGCCGCGAGGACCATTCCAAGCACCCAACAACACGGCTTACCAAAGATTCCTTCCGACGGGTCCGATTGCATTCCTGCCGCTCTCCCCTTGCACCTCTTCGCTTGTGTGGTCGACCAAACCCCATCTAGCAGCAGCGCTGAACAAATCATCTCCTGGAGTTCTGGAGCAATTAATTAATGCCGCTTTCCGCCTCCCCGAGCCGTCGTTGCAGTACATCTACAGACGACTCCTCGAAGGCACTATATCAAGCGAGGAGATCAAGGAGGAAGTCGCGTTCAGGGAACGCTCAGACGGCATCTCAAGCCACTCTGCATACTCATCTGCGACATCAATGGTTTCGGATGGTGGTATTCCCCCGAATGATGCGGATGCACTTCCTCCACTTGTGACATCAATTCAGCCGGGCACAATAGCAAGTTTTCCGCTTCGCTATAACCATGCTGAATCCTATCTTGGAGAGGGTGCAGGAAGCCGCACGGTATTAGTCGGGGATGCTGCGCACACCGTCCATCCGCTAGCAGGACAAGGCCTAAACCTGGGCCTCGGAGACGTTGACGCTCTATCAAGGTGCATCATACAAGCTCTGGCGCACGGCAGCGACATCGGTGAGATGCATTTCATCCTGAGGTGTGCGCCCTTTAAGTGTCTCTTCAGGCTCATACACGGCTCTGATGCCTTATGCGCGGGAACGCTACTTCGAGAACCACAAGGTGATGTCAGCAATCGACAAGCTGCACAAGGTCTACTCTTCTACGGCACAGCCGGTGGTGTGGGCCCGGTCTGTGGGGCTTGAGGTGATCAACGAGCTTGACTCGGTGAAAGCTGCGTTGATGATGAACGCTGGAGCGCGCTCTCGGTTGCAAAATGCAAGTGGATGGGACTTGTTTGCCAAGAGCGTCGAGGATCTAGCAGGGGTTGCCAGTACCTCAAAAATTGTCAGCGGGATGGTTGGCGCAGGTATACAAGACTTGGCTAAGAATGCTGGCCAAAGGTTTTTTGGACGCCCTTGAGCGCATCTACATAAGTAGACAACCTGTTGCCTTGTGCTTGTTGCAGATAAGTAGAGTCGACCCACACGTCATGTTCTTATTGACCCTCGAGTTGTGAACACAATATAGTTTATATCCGATATGGTAAAGAATGGAACCGTCAACCTCACCTCGATTTTTCTGAGGAATTTAAATAGTTCTGGCTCAGGCTAAGCGCTATTTGGACATATTTGGCTTTGTACAAAAAGGGAAATAAACGCTCCCCCGATGATGAGGTCATCAATCATCAATCGTTACCGAGAATCATGCCGGATTTCGACCTTAATTAGGATATTCGATCCGATTGACCAACCCGACACGGAAAGTATGACTCTTCTACAAAAGCCTCACAGGGGTTCTGGAGAAATATAAAACGACTGTCAGGAGGGAAACCCCCCCTCTCGTTAGAACGCCCATCACTGTGTAAATCGAGAACACACATATTTATTATCATGTCCCTTGTTCACTTCCACTACGACCCTTTCACTGAGTTCGAGCGCCTCTTCGACGACGCTTTCAGTGCCCGGTTCCGTCCCTCTGATGTCAGCCGAGCCGTCGAAAGCGGGTCTCGCATTGGGACATTTCGTCCAAAGTATGTGCATAAAAGGGGTCATCGTCGCACCGTTAACTTTGAGTAGGATGGATTTGATCGAGAACAAAGATAGCAATGAAGTTTCGGCTATATTTGATTTGCCTGGCGTCGACACGGAGAATGTCAAAATCGACGTACAGCAAAACCGCCTCATCATGTCAGGGGAGATGAAGGCAGAGGCAACGCGCCAAGAGGGAGACTACGCCGTGCGCGAGCGCACATACGGAAATTTCTCTCGTACTTTGCAACTTCCTGTGGGAACCAAGGCGAGTCCAGCTTACTACCATTGTGGATTGAAGTTGACGTTACCTGCAGCCTGAGGAGGTCAAGGCAAAGTTGGAGAAAGGAGTCTTGACAGTGACTTTCCCGAAAGTTGGAAAGGAGCAGGAGCTCAAGAACGTTACTATCCACTGATCGTGCCATAGTCCAAAAATGCTCCTGAAGAAACGTTGCTACTGGAGCCTGAGGCCTTTCTTTCCATTGTACAATAGTAGTCAATGCATTGTTGCAAGTGTCAATGGTGGTTGAACTCAACGTTCAACGTTGAACGTTGAGTGATGTATAAGTGTAATTCTAGGACATATTACCTAGATAATTCGTCTAGGACGTGGGAGAGTGTAATTGCTGATATTCGCTTCTCATAAAGGTCCACCACTGCGGCCCATACATGTAATATATTGCACCAAACGCTGCACCACCAAGATGAGCATAATGATCAAACATCCTGAAAGGCATCACCAAGATTAGCAATGCTCTGATGTACATATGCGTACCCACCTCCAGCCGCGTACGATGCCAATCATGTCAAGTATGACGAGACCACCAACTCCCGTCTGAATCGGTATCGAAACAAAAGGAGGGAAAATGAGGCTGACTTGGGCATCCGGAAAGGCTAATGCGCTAACTGTCACAGCTGCATATATGGCGCCGGACGCGCCTAACGATGGTAAAATCTCCCGAGGAGCAGCGGTTGCGACCTTTGCAGCTGTACTAGATATTGCAGCCGCCGCTGGGGAGTTCTTTATGACTGCAGAAGCGGTGTATTGATTGATAAGGCGAGGGAAGAGAACTTTGCAAGCAGCAACGTGGCTGACCAAACCAGAGAACAGTCCAGCTTCGAAAGATGAGTACTTAGACAGCGGAGACTGACACAAGCATCCTACCGGAGATAAAGAAGGCAAGGAAATGCCACTTGGCAGTGGCTTCCTGTTGATGTTCATCATGTTTTAGTTGCTCCAGGGTAAAATAGTGTGTGGCGGCCGAGCCTTATAAACGGAAGAAGTCAGAGTAGTCCTCTAAAACGTTATCTAGCGCACCGAAACTAGCTAGGGCCATTGAATTTGCTAATAAGTGGATGAAAGATTTATGACTAAACATGCTCGTTAGCAGAGTGTACGAGCGTCCCGACAACGGGTGGTGAGTGAAAGATCGGGCCATGAACGGCGCGAGTCTTGGTATCTTCCACATGAGATATATAGCCGTGTTGACGCCACAAATCAACCAGCACAATCTTCTGCCCTCGGGTGCATCAAGGTATGACTGTGCAGCTTGAACGTAGACAGAGAGAACAAGGTTGCGCAACGCAAGAGGCCACTCCGCCAGCCCATCCTTGAGCTGGTTTACTTGTGTTTGCAGATACTGAAGTGGATAAGATGTATCATGAAGAACTTCGGAAAAGAGAGTGAAACGTACCTTGCCCAGCTCTAGGTACTGAGCCTTTCTCATCTCCTCAGTAGTTGGGGGGCGCAGAGTCCATATGTGAGAGACAGACACGAGGCGTTTTGACCAGTATTCGGTGTCAATTTTGGTTTGACTTGTGGCTATCGAATACGCGAGTAAAGATCCACCGATAAAAAACTAAGAAACCATAAGCCAGCTAAAGCATGGACAAATGAAAAATGAATGAAGTTTGCTAACCAGAATTTGATTCCGTATTGTCGGCCGGGAAAATCGAGAGCTGAAAGACTCTACTTCAGTTGAACGAGCAACCTGGTCACGAAAAGTTGGCAGTATGCTCTTTCCCGAAGTAAACCGCCCTATCCTTGGAAAGTTGCGTGGAAAAGAGTGGACAAAAGAGCGACTCGAAGGATGAATGCATGACTGCAAACAACGAGACGTGTTCAGGATGTTGGTAGTACGAAACATGGCACTTCCGTGGGCATGCGTGTTGGGTTTGCCGACAGAAGATGTTTTGGCCAAATCGGGCGACGCGCATGGCTTCCATGTAGCAGGTGAACACATCAAGCGTTTGGCAAGTCGTATGCCCGTGTCACAGAGGGAACACAGTTTATGTTCTACTACATTTCGTTCTTGCGGCCACCTCCCACCCAAGTCGCCTTATCTGGCGAGCCCATCCACATCACCCCTCAAATCGCCAATGATCTACGGACAGAATATTACACAGATGTTCAAGATATATTCTATTCGTGGTCCTTGCATTCGCCTACTCCAAGCTCGTCAGTAATAACAAAGCCTATGAAGCTGACGAGCTGGAGGGCATCTACGATGTATAAGGAGATTCCCGTCCCTCCCCCTCGAAATGCCCGTAATGGAGAGTACTGGCGCCTTATCCTTAGCTCTGGCACATCACGCAAAGATCAGGTACTTTCCCTGAACGATGAAAATCTGGGGCACCTGCCCTTCCCCGTCCTCTCCGATCCTATCTTATTCTCCACTCGCTCGAGCAAGGCTGTCAAGCAGGAGCGGATTCAGAGATCATATGCTTTAACCGTGACCAATAGAGACCACCCTACGATATTTCACATAATTGAACAAACCTCTTTTGATCTTGATAAGGCAAGTCATCCCATCCAACCTTCCCTTGCTGCAAGCAGCTTAGACGAAGTTCCACCAGAAAATATGGGACAGCGGTATTGGCCTTAGCTCGTGGTTAGTGCAACTTCACTCCGGGATGGTTGCCAACACCGCCCTGGTTTCAAAGGTGAAGAGCGCACTCTTCGCCTCCAAGTGTGATGTTCTCGAGCTAGGTGGGAACTTTCAGCGAGGTAGTATTTTTTGCAGTACTCAACCTTGAGTAGGCGCAGGGACAGGCATAGTCGCTATCGTTCTTGGCATTTTGCGAGGCTTGCTTGATTCACCTGTGTCATCAGGAAAAATCATAACTACTGATTTACGTGAGCACCATGTGGCAGTTCAACAAATAAATTACTAATTATGGTGCTCAGCCTCTGCTTTGCCGCTATTACAGATCAATATTAGCTCAAGTCAATCTCTCTACCACCCTTGGAACGCACTGGAGGGCGCTGTTCTCGACTGGGATGAACCTGACATGTCCACCCAGGTAGCATCGTTGGTCAGTGGCATCGACGTGATCGTGTGAGTGCGTATCAACCTGCATAGGTGAATATTTCGAGCTTTCATACCAGGATGGCAGATGTCACATATAACACTGCATCATTTCCTGCACTCATCGGAACACTTTCCTGGCTTATCCAGTTTTCAATGAGTGTCGCACCAACAAAACTTCCACTGATCATCCTTGGATACAAGGAGCGAGATGTTGCAGAACGTGTTCTTTGGGAAATGGCGGAGAAAATCGGCATACGTTTTGATGAGGTCGCTCAGGTTCCTGGAGCAGAGGGCACACCTATTGAGGTTTGGGTGGGGACAGTGTCAGTGAATACACAGTAAGACTACGATGTAGAAGCACATGATCGGGGTCCAATCCGCGAAGTGTTGACTAGGTGAGGTACAAAACACTCTTGCGAACAAGTACAGAAGGTTATAATTAACAGAACAAAATGAAATACGGGAGATGCGGGGTATGTAGTACTGTGGTTTGGTATACTTCGGATTCCTATCAGATCTGTCAAAGTGGCGGAAGTGGCCTTCGGCAGTGGGGACAAATATTCTAGAGAGATCAATTAATACGCAGTCTCATTCGGTTGTGTATTCCGTTACCTTAATAGCAAGCCACTAGTCGATAGAGGAATTTAGCATAAAGAATCCGATACAGAGTAATAAACGTACCTTCTCCAGGCACTCCGTATGCTGCTCAACAGTATGAGCGTGCCGTTTGCATGTAAATGATATCAAGAACGCACAAATAAATGCTGGCAAGGTGCCAGACTGTAACTTCGCCTTGCTCCGACCTTTCGCAGCAATCCACCAGTAACCTGCTCTAGCTGCTTCTCATCGTCGGTATGAATAGCCTCCATGCAAATAGCGCAGTCCCCGAGAGATTCGTCAGGTGCTTCTGGATCAGCGGCAGAAATCGGTAATGCTGGATGATAGTCGTGCACATGCGTATGAGCAAACTGCAAAGGTCAGCAAAAACATTTGTACAACTGAAAAACGCAACCTACTCGTTTCGGAAGGAAGAACGCCGGCCCGAAACGCTGCTGAAGCAGTATAACGGCGACTTGGAGGAAGATGAAAATTGCGAGATACCACATCCAGCCTAGTAAAGCATAAGTCAAACTGGTTGATTCATGGCTCTGTACCTACGGCGAGGCTCGACATCGAGCACATTCTTTGGACATGTCAAAAAGTCTGATAATATGGATGTGTTGGACATAAATCGACAACAGATGCACTGACACTCACAAAGAGCATGAAAAAGTCGGCAGAGTGATGTGCCAATCAGGTACTCAGCTGTCAGTGCACTGCTCCTGCCTTTCTTCACCGATCGAACAATCTGTGGCAGCCAGAAAAGGGAGTACATGCTCGCCACAAATACCAGTGCTAGTGAAGGAGTCACGATGACTCGAACGATAAATGTTAGGAAAAAAAACATTCCAAGCCCTGGAAGAACGTCAGAAGTGAATACGACAACACCTGAATACCTACATATCCGGGCTTGGGGATCAGAGCGAATGTGCTGAAACAATAAACTTAAGAATGTCGGGCCAGTAGATCGAGGAGGGGCTGTTGTTGGTGTAGGCACACCCTGAGAAGGCAGTGACGGTTCCTGTTGTACTGGCCTTGGAGGGGGTGGCGCCACTGCATCCTCTGGGGCTTGAACTTGGTTAATGAGGATGGCATGTTGCTGAAAAGTCATTTCAGTCTGCGTAGTCTATCGAATAGTGAAGGATCACTCACAGATTCAAAAGCAAAAAGCACACAGGCGACGAATGCTGGAGCTACGAGCGACAAGGAAGGGCGCCCATTAGCAATGATGGCAAAAGTAATATGCCCGGCAAATGAGACGGAGTCCACGATAGATTGTGTAAGGAACGTCCATAGGGACACACGAGACAATCCAGCAGGAGTACGGCTTCGGTCAACTTGACGAGAGAGTAGTAGTAGCTGCACCAGGTACACAAAAGCTGAGATCCCGGCATCTGTGCAAAACACGGATCAATAAACTGACTGAGTCAAGATCGAATATGCTAACATGTTGCAACCTTCCGGAAGAACAACTGAGACCTTGAGACACAAATACTCAGTTAGGTCACTAAACAGGAAACATTGAAGCCATACCTTAATCCTTCCGCGTCATGCAGGTTGTATAAAATGCCGCATTCTCGACTCAAAAGCACGCCATTGAGCTTAAGAGGAGGACGTTTCACTGTCCATCTCCCCGTTGGTTTCTGTAATTCGTCTTCAAGGTCCTCCATATCCTTAACGGGTATCTCAGATGGCGATATTTGCGCGTAAACGCTGAATCCACAGCCTCCTTGCGACTCCCCATCTACAAGCACGTTAGAAATGTGACAGACACAGGATGTAAATCGAGCATACTGGTCGACTCCTGGTCGATAACACCTGCATCAATCATATCTTTCACCTTATTAACTCTAGATATCAATTCAGGCTCTATCGTCCGAGCGGTATCATTCTGGAAAGCTTCCGGGACGAAGGTGGGCATGTATCGGATGTCTATATGTCGACTAATACAACATCAGTTTCTGTCGACTGGGCGTCATGACTAAGGACGCACCCGACGGGTTCAGCAAAGCCATATATAGACCCATTCGCGAGGAAGTGCACGCCTTCAAAATCCAGCTTCATGTCATCGGAGCTGGTGGGATGACGTAAGTCAATTCTGCCCTGTGGGGAATTCAGTTTTCGTGAAATGAAATAAGGAAAGCAACCCACATGAACCATAGCGATCTTCTCAGTAACACCTTTCACGCTGACTGGAGCTCGATCCATTAGACTCCATGAAATTTTGTCTGAGCCAGTCCAGTTCCAAGAACCGAAGTGACTGACAAGCTCTGTTATGTTAGTGTCGCCCATGAAGGTCTCGGCGTGTGCTTTCCATGGAAAAGTTGTAGATGCAAGGCTGGGAGAGGTGATATTAAAGAAGTCGATCTCGCCGTGCGCAAATCCGGTCACATTCTGAAAGTAAGATGCCCACTGTGGGTTAAGACGAGACCCAAAGGACATGAATGACCCTATAAGAGGGGTGGTGGCAGCATTCCTGTCTGGCTGCGCTTCCTCAGCATTCCTCAGCAGCCAGAAGCGACTGAACACGCACCATTGTAAAGTTAGATTCTGTCCCATTCAGCCAAGCAGTGAAGTTTGACAGCTGGTAGTTGAGGGATTGAAGAGCATCCTGGTAATGATTTCGAGCGAGAAATTCGTCTCCAGTGTGATTCGTGAGTATGAAGAGCATAAATATTAAGAACAGAAATGATGGAACAGAGCTCCTTTGCTGTGGTATTCTTGCTGGCTGCCCATCATTTTCGTCGTTGCGGTCCATAGATGTCGGTGGTACACATCCAAGACGTCGTGGTCACGGAACCTTCGGAAGCGCTACACTATTGATCACGTGCCACATGCAGTGACACTTTAGCCTAAGCAGCGATGAAGACAGCACCAGACAGCAAACGGTGGACCCATTTTCACTCAGCACTACAGCTTGCGATATCGCGCTCAGCACACAAATGGACGCGGGTATCAATGTCGCTCATATTTACGCGTGGTTTAAACTAACGGTCGCGTAGATACGAAGATTTCCAGGAATGCTTCACGCTCTGGTGCAAGGAAGAGCCACACGGTGCAGAGGGTATCTTTAACACCGTCTCGAGACATATGGAGGACCAAATACACGTGAGTTTCATGTCTGAGCGTCATGTTTCAAATGCACAATTTCTGAGATGGCCTCTTAGCAAAGTTGCGAGAATCTGTTTAAGGAGTTTAATGTGAGGGATAGTATCAACATTCTTCATGCCGTCGTCTCTGAAGGGAGAGCTCGAAAACAACGTGGAGAAATACATGGCAAGGATATATGGAGGGAAAACCTCGCACCGCGTGCTGCTGTTCGTGCACGTACTGTCCGGGTGATGGAATCTGAAGTAGAGCAATTACGAGCAGAACTGCAGGCTGTGAGTAGTTCTTAAACGCTATTATCTACAAGATTCCCTGACTTCATGGCAGCTCGAGGAAGCGAACGCTGCTCTGTATGTCCAATGTGAGGATAACGACCAAAAACAGTGTGCTGCAGACGCCAAGACAGCGGAGCTATTGGATATCCTTGATGATGTGCGTGATTTCTCATTTGGATTATTTGGTGATCCTAAGGAATGTTAGGTTTATGCAAAGTGGAGTCAGCTCCCGCAGGATGAAATAGGTGTATGGGCTCTTGAATCAGCGGAGAACGTCGGCTTTGCACAACCACCATAGATTGATGCAAGCATGCCATGGTTTGAGTTGGGGGCGATGCTGACAGTCCGCTCAGGTTTGCTTTTTGGTTGAGGGTTACCATTGTACGGACTTTCGACAGCCTTCAAAGTGTACAACCACTGGCAAGAATATTGTATGCTATTAACATGCATCTCGGAAGCTCCTCGTTGACATGATGTGTGCGACCACAAGCGATATCATTCAAATGATACTCAAGTCATGTAAAAAACAATTCTCAAGCTTATGTCGCTCCAAACTACGGAAACCTTCCTTCATGGACGATCACGCGGTGGGTTCTTTCTCAATTTCATGTCGTGCTCGATAGAATGGCTCAGGTATGAGGTCGACCGGTTCCAGCTGATCGGCCAAGGGTCATTCGATAGAGTTTACACTGGATCTTGGCGTGATAGAGGCAGTCTAAGTGGTCGGCATCAAGGTTCTCCACGACTTCACCCCAGCTTCGACATCCAGAAGTCACATCATTTTCATAACAACAATTCGAGTATGCAGATTCAAATTTGGCGTCAACCTCCACGAGTACGTTTCACTTGCTTATGACTGTATGCTTTGTGCTGCACATTTTCAGCGAGAACGCATCTCACAGGCAAGCATCTCGGACACTATAAATGCGCGCGACTATGCTCTCTTCGTGGCTGATCTCATCTCTTCAGGAGAGACATACTTCGATGTTCTCTCTGCTCGCAGAGCGAATAGTCCATCATGGTCAAGTCTGATGGTAAGGAGTTCCTCCACACGGGGGCCAACTTTACGAGAAAGGTATCAGGGTCTCGCAAGACCTGAGATACCATACTCCTTGCGCGACTTCGCTTCGCGCCTGATGCAGAGGAGGCGACCTTGAAATAGAAAGCATCATTCCTCCCATTCTATCAAACTAATTGGCTACATACCTTCTGTCTGTTTCCTGCACTGTTACTGTTCCAGCGGACATATCACCGATTCGCAAGTGTATGTTGTTTTGTAACGAGTTCAAAGCTAATATTTTATATGATCAGATTGATGGTGGTATAGGACAACACGATTGGCATAGATGATAACATGTTTCTCACGGTGTGCATATATTGGCAGAGTGCCCTCAGTCAAGCTTTCAAGTCCGAGAAACATTGACGATTTCCTAATTGGTATGTGGTTGTGCCTATGAGGTCATCTCAGAATGAATCTTCCCCTATGTAGATGATGGATGCTCAGTCCCTTGGTCATCATGGAGCCCACAAAATTCCCGTCTCTTCCCTGAAGAACTAGTATCGGCAGGGAAAGGTTGGGATGGGAGGATCCCATGTTATATGGGTGGGTCATGTCGCAGGTCGAAATGATTTATCGTTCCAGTTACACATGACCCATTTTAATCCCTCGGTTGTAGCGCGTGGCATCGGCAAGGTAATCAGCAAACCTAAGGTATCACTACACGATTTCCGGCCGGACATGCAGGTGACGACATACCTTGCTTTCGTGGAGGTGTCCCACGACAAAGTTTAACGATGCCTGTCTTTGGGATATCGTACCGGACGATGAGAAGATGGTAATCATCACCCGACCAACGATTAAGTCTGTGAGTGTATTTCTGTCTGTCCGGCTCACGAAGTTTACCATCTCACTGAACATATCAGGGGTGGAAAATGCAGATCGACATTTTGAAACGCAGCCTATGACTTAATGCAGTGATAAGCATTTAGCCAAATATTCAGAGAGCATTAACAAGGTTTCCCGCCAATAATACCTGTTGTTGGGCACATTGATGCACAAATCTTGATTGGCATCCACTCATCTGCCGCCGCTCACAGCATAAACTGAACACTTATGGATGCAAGGCCAACCAAACGCACCTCCCTCCCATGACAAAAAATGCATTTCTATAAGTTGAGCGGGTCCAAAAACCGACCAAGCCACCCCAACCAAGTCATCTCGTCTCCACGAACGACGCTGAATAAGCACATGATAATACATCACATCGTACGGTCTGCAGGTGACGTGTCAGACATAGAAATCCACACCAAGGCCCCAGAGCCGTGCACGTGCCGGTCGATATGCCAGAGATGGAGGTGCATACGCGTGGCGAGGATCGCAAGGATAAAGACCTCAAGACTGTGGGGGGGTGTTGTTAGTAGGGATTCGCAACAGAGGTTTGAGGTACATACTCTTCGAAAACGGAGTAGTATGCAGACTGGGGGTGCAGAATATCAACGACTCGATCATATTGAAGGGTGTGGGGGGTTACGCACATCAGAAAATAGGATTGGCACAAATATGTTCACGGCCGAGAGAACTTTCGGAACAATAATCATCACCGATGAGCACAGAAATATATATAAGTCCCAACTCACACAGACTGCATACATAGTAGAATATGTTATGATTCACTAGGACGGCGTGAAGAGGGCCCTTGGCCGACCGCCAGCTCTTTATGGCACTTGAGAAAGAGAGAGACACCAGTCCTGGGAATAGCATCAGTCAGGACGCGATTGTAATGTACGTTCCCAGTGACATACCCAGTTGCATCACAAATATCAGAAGAAACGGCATAAAGAACTGGATGCTACGCGAGCTCCGGTAGCAGCCTGTGATACCTGGGATCGCGCTATTCGTAACTGTCAAAGTGTAGTGGTTATGTGCCAATAGTAGTGGGGAAAGGTGAGAGCACAAACCATTGGAGGTGGCAATAGCGGAGAACCAAATGGTGTTGAATGATACGAAAATGGCCTGACTGATCCATCAACCATGAGCTTGGGTGTAGTGAGGGGACGGGACTGACAAAGTGGGTGGACGACATGACTACGAGTATGATTCTATTTTTGTTCCAGAGCGCATACGTTCTGAGGATAAAAAAGACTAGATGGATCGGATCAGGAGCACGTATACATCGTGGGGCAAGGATAGATACATTCAGAGCAAATGACTGAGATCACTCCGAAGCCTGTGAGAGGAAAGAGTAGCGCTCGGCAAGGACGCGCATGCAGCACGTACTGTGCACGTACCTGAGTAGATATTGATCAATATTCGGCATTTCTGGCAGAGTTATGCAGTGAGCGCCCTTCATCAGTCGGTAAGTTTGTTGCATGTTTACATACATTTGAGTTCTCGTTCGGAGCGAAGTTCACTGAAGCACAGCATGTCAATTCATTATCGGGGGATGTATGTTGGAGCTGAACGCACAATATAGGTTCGTAGTCATGAGAAAAAAGGGGAGATATCGTGTAATGATATAAAGGGCTTTCACCTTGGTCCAGCGCGATTGAAGCAGGAATGTCCACTTTGAACAGCAAGTTATCGATGTGAAAACAGAGGCATATCACAGGACAAGTGCATTACTTACCTCTTCGTGAAGTGAACAAACATAATCGTAGGTCTGGATAAACAAATTTCAAGGCGATACTACGGGAATAGATCGTAACAAGCCTACCCAGAATGTAGCCATCGCCGCTGAGATGTCACGTTAGAACGAGGGAGAGGCAGTTCAGACAGTACGTACTGTATAGGAACTGGTAGAATATGGTATACCTGTTATTATGTTGCCATCGTATTAAAGAAGCGGCGCACCGCTAAGTAATGCAGACTCGTGGCCGCTGCGACATCATCAGCCGAGTACTCCATCTGCACGTTCGAGAGGTGAAAAAAGAGTTAAGTTGACAGGGTCGCGGGCTGCGCTGACAGAATCATATATAAGACCCGATGATGAGGTCTGATGTTTCATCACATCATCAGATATATTAGTGCTAATTAGCAATGTGCCTGTAAATTAGAATGAACCATAATTACCGTAAACTAGAGACCATGAGGGCTGAGGGCGATTACTGTGATACATAGTACACGAGGATGGTTGTGGAGCCGGTGTACTCATCTTCCACCCAAAAAATCAATCGAGGTCAAAACGGCGATAACGGGAAAAAAGATGGTCATTCAAATACTTAGCAGCAACTGGTTTCGATCCAGTGACCTCAGGGTTATGAGCCCTGCACGCTTCCACTGCGTCATGCTGCTGACAATCAACCCCAGGCTATTGACACACGTGATCCTTTGGCGACAAAATTAGCTTCTCCCCATCAATCTCTCCATAACGCCATGAGCACCGAGCGGAAGGCAGCACCAAATGCATTATGGGCATATCTTCTCCAGAAGGATCTCCCAGCTTTCAACGACTTTCCCACTACACCCATGATCCCTGCAGTAGCACCAGTCGATAGGACCAATACCTCCATGCGAATGCTCATTCACGACATGCAGGCAACCCTCGAAAGGTTTTCCACGAGAGTGGATACTTTGCTCACTAACGTCAAGGACGTCAAGAGTGAAGCGGCAAACTTTAACCGGATATTCGAGAATGAACGTGAACGTGTGCTCGACGAGATTTCGAATGGCTGTGAGTGTGCATTTGGATTATATGATTTGGCAAACCATTTGAAACGTCTGTAAAACGAAAACGAGACGATTTAATCACTCCTTTTAGCAAAGAAATTGCAAACCGAGTTGAAGGCTTGCATCGGTGTGCCATCACAAGCATCAGCTCTCGAATTAGTCCAGAAATCACAATCCCTGGCGGAAAATAGCATACAAGCACTAGACAAGCGCATAGATGCGATCCAAACGGTATTTCGTGTTTTTGCTACCATGGCCGCATTCTCTCTAGTACACTCAACTGACAGACCGTGATTTCACAGCTAATTCAATCCCAGAATCATGCTATGCAAGCCATACAGGACCAGCAGCATTCAATACTAACTGCGGTACTCCCCCTTCTTCCACTTACACAAGCCTTTCCGTTGCATGTAGATCAGCTCAAAACATCTATGGCCGATAACGTCTCATCCAGCATGTCAAGTCTGAGCCGCGATATCGACAGCATGAAGTCCACTTTATCCAGTCTATCCGCTCCTTCTGACACCATACGAGGTGTTTCCAAACCAGCTCTAGCACTTACACCCACTCGTGCTGAAACCCATTCCACCCGCAAGCGCACCAATTCTTGGTTAGATCGAGACGATACAATTTCAGGGCGCTTCCAAACCAATCGGTCCCACACTTTTGCCCCGGTGCATAGCCCTCGCATAGATCATCATAAGAAACCACGATTGGATAACGTATTACCAACTGGCTCTCAGCTCATGAGGCAGACGTCTCACACAGCGAATTCCCCAGAAAAATACGCCCTTGACTTGCGCAAACCCTCAAATGCCGATGGGTTGGCTTCTCCCGCTCGTGGCTCTGCGACCAACAACGGCTACCCTGCAGCTCCAAGGCCCAAACACACCACTAGGATACCTCTCTCTGACATATTGCATCCTGCTCTAGTAAACTATCCCACTGCAGCTCCAAAACCTGTCAACTTTGTCCCACCAACTGCCAACGACAAATATAGGAAGAAGACACCGGAATCACCAGCTCGAGTTCCATCCATCTCTCCGCAGCCGATCTCGAAGGCTATCAAGTTGGAAGAAGTTCTTCGCTCGCCCTTGAGATGTTATATCTCCATTCCGCCGTCACCGCTATCGTCTTTGTCTCCGTCTCAGACCCCAACCCCAGCCCAGTCCGTTTTTAAAACTCAGGTTCAGCATGCTGCAGGTGGAGTAGCACGGCACCAAGTCACATTCGCTGCATCATCTCAGGTATTCGCCTCATCCACCCTTCCCGGTCCTGCAGTATCGTCATTACCTACGCTTCATTCCATGCCCGCATCAATGAGTTTGCGTGATCGACGCGCACAGATGTCTATGGTGAGTACCAGTGCATGCTCACAGGACGGTTGGCTCAACTATGTGCTTCCAAGCTCGGACGTACTACTTCCAGTGCAAAGCGCTTCATCCCTCTGGGTTCCTCCTCCGATGAAGAAGGCTGAAAAACCGCATACATTTGCTCTTTTCTTTTTGCTGCTTAATTGCCATTATCACCATTTGTAGATAAGATGTCCAACGATACTCAAATCTGCTCAAGAGGGCTCATCTTCGAATCATATATCTTTGACTTGTTCCTCCAACCAATCCCACAGCGCCTTGCCGAGTTGAATGTCTTGGGTTTCCTGCCTAGGCGGCCTGACACGAGCCCACGGCACGAGATACTAGAGGCATTTCAGCACCACAATATTACATGAGTTCAATATCGAGATTCACCTTGCCATTCAAGCTAGCAGCTTCTGGGGATGTAGCAGCATACAGCTGCGTAAGGGCGCCTTGAGACGTTTCATACAGTACCACATTGGTCTGACAACCCCATTAGCATTAAAAATTACTCGAGGACTCGATGAATTACTAAAATCTGCTTGAAAATACTTGGAAGTTGATGCTCAACGTGACGCTGCAGGTCTGACTTGATATTGCCAGGATTCAGCGCCGTCGAAATAATACCCTGGTCTCCGTATCGCTTCGCTAATTCAAGAGCAAGCACGACATTCCCCTGTATCATGGTCAACTTCATTCCACAACGAGAACGGAAATGCCTTGCGAATTTGCTTTGGTTGTAAAGGCCGGCCCTGGAGCATTTCTTACGAGCCGGGCCATCTTTGAAGGTGTTAAAATCAAGACCCCCAAATAAATGGGCGCAGGAAGCGACGTTTACTACGCGGACTTTTCCTTCAGGAGTGGCTTTAGCCGTCGAGATTAGAATGGGGAGCAGAAGCTTTGTGAAGTAGTAGTGGCCTGAAAGGTATCAGCCCCTGGTCATCTCAATGCCATTGTCAAGTTTCTCACCAAGGACGTTCGTTCCAAATTGGAGGTCATAGCCGTCTGCAGTCACTAGCTCTATCGGCGACGCCATAACACCACTCGTGATATTCAGTACCATGGATTGCGTCAAGGTAAAAAGTTGACTTACGCGTTATTTATAAGGATATGGAGCTGTGTCTCGTTGCTGTTCAGTAGCTCAATTCAAAGCTGGTAAATTCTCGAACAGCGCATCTCTTACCTCAGGAACTCTTCAGCAGATACCTTGATTGCGTTCAGGTTCGCAAGGTCAAGTTTCAAGAATATTGCCTCATTTCCAGTTTCCTGCTTCAGTTGACGAATAGCCTCCTCCGAAGAAGCCTGGTTACGAGACGCAATATAAACTTTGGCGCCATGTGCAAGTAGAGCCTTGACATCCACGTCAACCCAAATGTTCAGTTTCGTTTATGAAGAAAAATACAATTCACCTTCGCAGTCTCCTTTCCGATACCGGTGTTGGCACCAGTCACAATAACTACTTTTCCTGTCAGGTCTGGAATTTGGTCGATGGAATAAGCGGTCTTTGGAGGCGCTGCGTCAATGAGATAAGATATAACATTGCCCATTGCTGCCTCTGGGAAGAAATCTCGTCAAGGTGGAACGGGAGTAGGCCACCACTGGCAAGTGGCTATTTATCCCTATCCAAGACCGTAACCCCAGTGTGGGGTTGCTGCCTATTACTAGTTCTCATAACCTCGTCCTTTTAATACTATGTACAGACATCGTTAATTTTGATTCGAAGATACCACGAAGATTAACGAATATGAGTGAGAATTAGATCTACGAACGTTCGCCACGCAGTCGATGTGCGATAGCAAGGTCGTTGGGTTAAATACTCACACGCTTGGCATGGATCGCGGCCAAGTCAGAACCGGAGGGGCCTGATTCAAAATGCTTTGACCTTGAGCTGACAAGCGAAGCAATGTTGGAAGAGAAACTGGACTTCAGTTCACTTGGATGTGCGTGTGAGTTCACGCTTGATAAGGACCATTTTTGCACACTTAAAGATACCCTACGTACTTACCTATCTGCTGCGTCATTTTCGAATTGAGCCGACTATTCAGGACGCTCTGACTTATGTGGCCGGTTTTGCGATCTGCATCAGAATGGGATTTTATACTATGCTTTTTAAGTTGAACAAGGCGACGCCGTCACGGTGACTAATGCATACGCACTATATGCAACCACGTGCGACAAATATGCAAGCCCGCTTAGCTCAGTGGTAGAGCGCGTCACTTGTAACGGATCATCGGATCCGAGAGATGATGAGGTCGGTTGTTCAATCCAGCCAGTGGGCAATTCTCTTTTTTTGCTCACTTAGGAATTCCTGACTAGCCTTGTTTTTTGTATTACACAGCGTAAGATATCAACTGTCATGTATCATGTGCTGTTGCATCAGGGTCTGGAGACTAGTAAATTGGTAAATTTAAACATCTATGATCTAATTACTGATCCGCAAAAAACTGTCATCTAACAGGTTTCAAGAACAATTTGGAAAAGCATATGAACGCAAGAGTCATAACACTTGCAGTCACTATTTGTTACATCAAGCCGCTCCTCAGCGTGCGCTGCCACGGTCTCCAATTCCAGCCACAGGAGGCATGGTTGTCGACCCACACATTCCCGACACCAATAACACTCGAGACATTTGTGTCAAGCAGCTGTATTATTAATGGGAGGTGTTAGCGCGGATAACGAGTCGCTGACTGGGTGGGATGACATGCTCTGCTGGCGACTCCACACCACCTGCTAGAATACCCACACGCATCATCCCAAGCAGCTACATGACGTAACGGAGCAAGTTCATATGGTCAGCGGAGAATTAGAGTCAGTCATTAGCATCATTGGATAAGCAAACAGTGGCATGGGTACGCACATTATGCGCTGCGTGAGAGTGAGCATAGACACCGCCAAAAAAAGATGCCGTCATATCTTTCCCAGAGTTTCGTGTGAGTAAAACGGGTCCTCCCGGATGGCTATCAAGGAACATGGACACGTCGTGGATAAAACCCGAGATGAGCAGAAGGGTCCGAGACTGGGACTCTTCCTGGACTATTTGCAAAGCGCGATGCAGGATTAATTAGTGATATTTAAACGTGTGCTAACATGGAATCACTCACAGGTTTCCCACGTAACGACAGGAAGTTTTTGCGGAGGTACGGGCCATTCAATTGAGTCCTGAACGTCCTTGAGAGCCTTGAGCTTCATCGTGAGTGCGCCCTTTTCAATTTCGTTGCTAGGGAAAACGCGGAGATGGGAGGCGAGACCGATATTGTGGCATACACTGATGAACCACTTGGTTGGGTCATATTGATACCATCGGAATGCATTCCTGGTGAAAAGGCCATGAATTGTGTAAATGACGTTGAGAACAGCGCAATGGATGTCAACTGCTACCTGTAATCCATGGGAAACTGATGATGGAAGTTATGGTACCCTTCTCCCATCGTAAGAATAGCTGATAAAAGATGATCGCGGGGAGTATGCCTGTCATCGTACGGCGTGCTTCCGAGATAATGGGCAATGGAGTTGATGCAAAAAGTGCACTGGGATTCAGGTCAAGTTTTACCTTAGATGAAAAACACGGAACTCACGTGATGACACGCGGTCATACGAACTGCACCAACGAAAAAGAATCCGCCTTTCCAGTCTCCCCACAATAAACCAGGAATGACCATTGGAAGCAAGTACCCGAAAATAGTCAGGATGATGAAGTACCATCGGTGTTGCCACTGTACGAGAGGGTCCTTGCACAAGTCAGAGACATCTGCTGGCCCGGGTTTCAAGTCTGACTCAAATATAATCCATCCGATGTGCGTCCAGAGGAGGCCTCGTTCTGAATTGTACGGGTCAAGGTCCGTGTCGGTATGCCTGTGATGAGAACGGTGCCGGCGTGCCCACCAGTAACACGAGCCTTGCACTGCACTCGCCCCTGCAAGGATGAGGAATATCTGCAAAGGGAACGAAGCATTATACGACCTGTGTGACCAAAGCCGGTGGTATCCTGGAGCGACACGTTCTGATGATATCCCATGAAGGTTATCATCACCACTCACCAGCAGTGATGCCTGGCGGAGCACATTCAGCAGTCGGAAGAAGTGACTATTGCAGAACACCTACCAAGCATGGAATAAATATAATATAGGGTAGTGCAAATAACAGTCTTCCGAAGGATGGGAACATAAAGCAAGCCATACAGCGAAAGAACTGGTGTAATGCCAAGGACAGAAAGGTTGAACCATCGTATGCCAGTGATGGTAGGAAAGCCCTGTGTTACATTTTGAATGAACTGCATTATAAAGTGGCTTGTCGCTACCAGCAACACTAGCAGAAGAAGGTGCGACCAAGAAGAACAGAAGGACGGTGGTCGTACTCGTTACCAGGAGAAGGATTATATGTCACCCTGCGACGGTGGGACAGCCATACATGATTTTCTCCTCCAAATTATGTACCGTTGAGACATGGAAGCCGGATGTGACTGATCTGATCGGGCAACGAAGATTAGTAGATGAAGTGTTGTTGTGTGTAATCATAATTTAAAGTGTAACTCAAAGTTAACTCGTGGAAGACAAAGGCACTACTTGTGAAACTCAAATTTCTATGGAACGATGAGCCTGTCATTATCAACGTATGATCAACGACATGACAGCTTGGGCACTCACACACATGTTTCCATCGCCAAGTACATGTTGCTCCAAGGCATCGTCCCAGAGGAAGTAATGGACTATAGTTCAGTTGAGTGCCAAAGTGAAATAATATCTGTTACGGTTGCATGCTGCCAAGAGATAGATAGTTAACGAGGCTTACATTGATTCGTCCAGCACTTGTCTCTGTTGGCAAAGAACACAAGAGTGAAATGAATCACACTGCTAACTTAGCATCACTTCGGAACTATGTGTTTGTGGTCTTGACTAGTAATTACTGGTGCCGTGCATTCACTAGATCCAATTACCGGCCCATCGATGATCTGATTCAGTCAGACTATGACACGCCGTTTGACTACTGGTATGTATATCCCTCCTTGATTCCTCCCTTGTTTCATTCAAAAGGGTATTCGCCTGTCAAGTTGAGACCGACGCCGTCATGTCGAATCATGATATTGAATTAAAATGTACTATACTCTATGCTATTGCACTGTGACAGGCGGTCACCAGAAGCGCAAGTCTCAGCAACTGCGCGGAGGGAAATGTTGAGTCGTTGTGCCGCATGGTCGGACTGTCAGTGACATACACAGAAATATCGCGAGAATCATCGGCCGTTGTCGAGTGGGCACGTTCCAGAGCAATTGGAGGGGAAAGGCTACTAGAATAGTGTCAGTAGCACAGCTGCCATCGAATTCTGGTCGATGCGGCTGCATAGTGCTGCTGCAGTCCAGTTCTGAACCTCGGTTTGAACCCGAACTTATCCAAACCGGACTCACATGATGGTCCGCTCACAGGTCCAGCATGGCCCCTGGACCGAACCTCCAAACAGGTTTGGGGTTCGGAGTTACCCGGAACTTCGTTTGTTTCTCTCGTTATGCTTGCACACGTCAGTACTTACTTCGATCCCTGCACGTTTGTTAAATATTGCGGCATGATAAGGAATTTCGTACCATCTACTGTTCGATATAAAGTCCCACACCTTTTACGCAACAGACCCTCCACAACCATCAGGAAGAAGAGAATTGCGAAGCTTGAGGACAAGCGAAAAAGCTACCGCGCCAGCTGCGCAACCCGTGCGACGCTCATATATGCAGACCTTCAAGTTTGTCTTAACCACGCACGTCATTCCTTCTATGTCAAGTCTATCTATATGAGCAGTATAGTAAGGTCAACAAATGATACGGTACGCACGAGAGAGGAGGTGAACACAGGAATTAATAAGATGCGCTACACCACACAATTCAGCAACGGTAGCCCATGCGTCCTCCCACCAGAACCCTCGTGTAGCCGGAACCAGACATGAAAAACAATGAGCCCCGAGTGCTATTCCCTGCACAACGCTCGTCACCGTTGTAAGCTTTGATCCTGATGATGTAGAATATCAATATTATGGGTTATGCACCTACCCGTTATCTGTAATATTGCGGACGACGGCTCCATCTTTGCTCAGGATGATGAACTTTCAAATCAACAAGCACTTGCACTAAGCTCTAAGGGCGAGCCGACGACTCCCTTGTAGCGACCGCGCCATTAGGAGGGCGTAATGTCCAAGTCGGCAGAAATTTCTGCAGGGTCACAGTTCAAGTCGACAGATAGCCGCTCATCAATCATTGACCACCTCCTGGCAGATCGTACTACTCCATCATGCTGTGGAGAATGGCCATCTGGGGTCGGCGCTGTATCGTTCCGCTCGCCGTTGCAATACCTTTTCTAAGATATCTAAAACAGGTATCTGAAAAGAAGTAGGATAGTCGGCGACTGCTGCTCCTGAGTCCTCCAATGCGCGTTAGCCCGGGCGCCCTTTTGTCAGTTTCAGGTCTAGGAAGGTTTTGTCGCACGCGAATTTTTGTCCTTTGATTCGTACCTCATTGTGCCAGAAGGATCGAAGTGAGACCCTAGCCACCTCGTCACCAGCCCTGACGTGGAACGTTGAACACTCCGGAGTCCCTGTCGTATTTATCGTTGTACAAGCCGGCTGGTGCACCGGTGAGGCTAGGATTGTGAAATCGAGGTTAGTAGTAGTACTGCCAGAGCGCCTGAAATCGGCTCCGCGAGTGCTAGTGACGTCCTAAAAATATGGTACCTTCCATAAAATGGGCTCATCTGAGACATTACTAGTGTCAGATCTACTATCTTGTCACTTGACACCCGACTTCCACAATCTCTGTCTTACTGATCTTCTATCGCAACAATGGTACACCTGTATGAATCCGAGCTCAATAAGCCAGGTGGTGTTGAGGGTTCCGGCCAAGTAGGGATGCGGGGGATGGAGATGTTGGACGGCGGGATTGCCGAGGCCTTCAAAGAGAGCGTAGAACGTTCCAACCCTGAACATCCTGATAATCGTAACGATGTCACCCAGGGCATTCATGGCCATATCCATCACTTTGCTCCCGGCCACCACTCCTGGCTGGGCAAATTTGTGCCTCAGCTGCAAGCTCTCGCAGCCAAGTATCATGTCGGCAACTACGTCGCAATCAGAGGCACCAATGAACGAATTTTCGAAAGCATGCCGATTTATGCGCGTTTGGGCATGCATCTCTTATTTTATGGGAAAGAGCAGGTCAAGCTCTTGGAAGGAAACAAGCGTGTTGAGGAACTCCTGATGGAGCAGAGCAAGCGCGAGGGGCAGATCTACGACTCGCCCGAGTCTAGAAAGAACATCCCGTCATTCATACACACTTACAACATCGACACAAGCGAGCTGCTGTATCCGCCGGAAAGCCCAGCATACAAGAATTTCAATGACTTTTTCTACCGGAAACTCAAGCCTGAAGCCCGCCCTGTGCAGATTCCTGATCATGAATTCTGCAGCGCTGCCGACTGCCGGCTTGTTGTATACCCTACGGTGCACAATGCGCAGACTTTTTGGATTAAGGGGGACGAATTCACAGTTCCTGCCCTCCTAGGATTAGACAAATCCGATCCACTCTGCCAGGCGCTTGAAGGTGGCTCTCTCGCATCATTCCGTCTTGCTCCTTCAGATTATCACCGCTTCCATTCGCTTGCGGATGCCACTATTGTTGGTGAACCAAGGGATGTTCCTGGACAGTATTACACAGGTAAGGGGCGCCACCTCCAGTACTCAGAGAGAATGGAAATTCACCCTCTGCAGTCAACCCGCAGGCAGTCAACGAGAAAAATCTTGACGTGCTATCTGCCAACAAGAGATCAATTCTCCTTCTGAACCACGACGCGACGAATAAGAAGATCGCATTCGTTGCAGTCGGTGCATTGCTAGTCGGAAGCATCAAGTGGACTGTTTCGGTAAGTCCACCGAATAAGGCCCTCTAACATGCCGAACTCACTTCCATCAGGCGGGTTCCAAGGTTCGGCGCGGAGATGAACTTGGGTTCTTCGCGTACGGAGGCAGCACTGTTGTTGCTATCCTTGAGCCGGGGATGGTTGAGTGGGATTCCGATCTTGTTGCCAACTCTTCGCCGCCGAAGCTGGGTCAACTTGGAACCGAGACTTTGATGAAAGTTGGCTGGTCTGTTGGGAAGGTGCCCGGCGATAAGAAGTGAACAGAAACACTTTATGGGAGGTCATAATTTATTAAATGTGTTCTATCTTCCCAATCATGTATCATCACGGACGGCCTTTGAACGATTCAAATATGCGACACACCGGCGGTTTGGGAGTTTTCTGCTATGCAAGATTTGTTTTGAAATGTTATTGATGAATTTGGCATTTTCACTATACATTTTGACATGATAGAAATAACAAATTAGACAAGTGGCAAATCTTGGGCGAGATTGTATGGTGGATTTTTGGTTACAGTTCGACTTTGCCGCCAAGCCGCACACATTTTCAATGTCCGATCGATGTTTGGTTTAAGTGTCGATGCTCATTTGATTTATTTGATTTTATCTGATGGTCTGCAAGCCTCGAGTAGCATAGGGTACAGTTGTTGGGTAGCGGCCAATGTTCACAAACCCGGCGACAATGATTTTTTCCAAGAAAATTCTCGTGATGAGAGGCTTAGAGTAGACGAGGATGAGCTGTTACAAATATATTTTAAAGGTATATTAGCTCGTTTTGTACAGGGACGGAAAAATTGTAGTGACTCACATCTCAGTCTCGAGGTAGCGGACTGAGATGGTCTAGGGGAAAACTCGTAACTTTATAGCAGGTTAGCATAGAACTTGTTGCATTTATGCATAGACTTGAAGTTATTAGGTGCAGGAGTACAGTTCCCACTACTAAAATTGTCCATGAAAGCCCTGGATACTCGACTCGGAGTGAATACAACAGTCCATTATTAGAAAAGAATTTTGACTCACGACCCTGTTAGGACTTGACAATCAGTGAGGAGGTCAACAGAACCTGGGCCAAGTACTATCAGTCAGCTGTGGGTGTCTGGTGAGGAATTGAGCACTCACCCTAGAAATCAGACAGGTAAATCATGTTGTTAGTAAGCACAAAGCATGAAAACAATCCAATGACTGCTTTATTGGCTATATTGGTTAGGTTATTGGACTACCTACTTCATTGCTACTTCTTGGTACTATATAGCGATTCACCATCGATACTCAGCCCCCCATTATGTAACTTGGTACTCATAAGCTGCACACTTTGTTTGTCTACCTCAGTGTTTGTTCTTACTCACGCTGAGGTATGTTTGTCATACTCTTGTGGTATTCATAACCAGACTGATGTACACTAGACTCTTGTTCTAGGTACATAATATTAGTGTTTGTTCTTACTTGTGCTGAGACTCTTGTTCTAGCCTATATGCTTCTCTGCCCTCTAGATGGCAGGCAAAAACTGCAGAATTATTGTTAATATATTTAACAAATTTCCCACTAATCTGCTCCTCAACAAGATAGTTTGCACCAAGATTGTTGTTGGAGCCATTGGGAATTGCCAGCGCAGCATGAACCAACTGAAGATGTGGTAACTGAACCTCAACATCTTGGCCCATGTTACTGGTCTTGAGCATTTTTTCAATGAAGGTATAGGCCATACCAAGTAAGGATGTGCCCCAGTAAAGGCAGTTCACTTCATCAAGAGTCTTTGCCAGTTTGTCCTCCCTGGCAAAGTGTTAAGACTGTGCACACTAAGGGCGGATCCGAAAAGGGCTTGGCTTCAGCTTGTGCACTGCGCCCCTTACCCTACCTCCGTGCCCTTAACTTCCAAAGGCTATTGATAAGTTTCCGCATTGTCGGAAAGTGTACAGAGACTGGGCGGAAACTCGTCGGAAAGTATATGGAAGGATAAGACTACACTAGGCGGAGCCTAGGGTAGAAATTGGCCGAGGTAGACTACCCGAGGGTAGAGCTGAAGATGTTGTCTTTACCGGGAAGAGATCTTGAGACACAGAGGGGACAGGAGACAGGAGTGGGCAGAATATAATATGATATTCAAACTGACTTGATACCCAATGTGTTTCCGACGGGAGCGCAGTCATCGGAACATAAGGCTATGCAGAAAGAGAGCTAACAGAAATGAAGTGTCAAATGGAAATGAAATAAACACAGGAAACGATCGAGAATGGAAACGGAAATGGACTTAGCAAAGGGAACAATCAAGAATGGGATGTAATCGGAAATGAACTGTCAAGTGGATCCAATAGAATAGGGGTTAGATTAAGGAACATACAAATGAGGAAAAAACCAAGGGAAATGAACTCTAGATCAGATCCGAGAATATGGAAGTTCAGACCGAAAGATAGGGGTCAGGAATGGAATATGACATAAAGTGACAATGCCCCTTGCTTTTACCTTTATGAAAGAACACACATTTAGCCACAAGTTGCTCAGCTGACAGAACACTGAACAGTGGCAGTGACATGGACATGGGTGGGACTCCGCCTGTGTTCGAAATTAGGGCAAGTTTTGAAGCTTCCTGCCAAACTGATCATAGATTTGGGGCTAGTGTTAAAGGTGAGTGAGGCAGCAGTGTACTTACTACCAGTAGTACTGAATGGTGTAGAAACCAATTCTGCAAAGCCAATGAAAGGGATATTATACAGATGAAAGGTGGTTGGGATACATCCAGTACCTGTCCTCACATAATGTGAGCTAGTTGACCCTTTCTCAAAGTTCAATGTGCACACCTATGTAGGAGGCTTGTTTTCAAACATTTCCCTGAGCATTCATTGCCACTTGCAGCTGAGATTGACTGGGCAAGAAGAGCTGTTTGGATATGCAAAAACTTGCTGCTAAGATGGGTTGTGACTGTTCCCCATTTGAAGGGCCACCACGAACATCAAATTGTACTTTGCCCTTTGATACATTGCCTGCTGGGACCTCGCTAATTTCAGTTATTGACAACTGGGTAGCTAAAGCTGAATACTGTGGTGTCAGATATGGTTAGACCCACCAATATAATAAACTTTGGTGCCTTGACTCACCTTCCTGGAGCACTTGCATGCAGGGTGGTGTGGTGGTGATGGACTGGAACTAGTACTACTACCTTCACTTTGCAGTGCATTTTTCTTTTCAGGGACACTAGACACTGATGCTAGCACATGTCCTGCATCAACATTGACACTTGGTGCAACATTCTGTAAGATTGAGCTAAGTGTGAAAAGTGTGACCAAGAAACAAACAAAAGACCTACATTGTCATGTTGCTCCTGCCAGAGTAATACATCCTCAAACTGTGCATTTGTCATTACAAGAAGGATGACAACATGAGCATTTGCATGAAATTTGGATGTGGGATCCTTGGGTGTTGCATGCACAAAGAATACTTGAAGAACTGGTTCATTAGCACCAATGGATGGTCATCTCAGGTCATACAGAATTATCTTTGGTGATTTATGGATTTCTAAGCTGTAGAGGGACAGAGAGTGGTTGCATGACCACACTACCCATAATGGTCCAAGCTGGTCAATGAACTCGGACTGAAGCTGAGCTAGGGTGATGTTGAGTGCAACACACACATCATGTTCAATATTCTGAAATTTTCATTATGTAAGAACAGCACAACTTGGTTAGAACAGATATAAACATATGCCAACCAACACTGTGCCTGACTTTCCCTCTGGTTTCAGGTGATGCAAAGAAACTTGAATCATGACTTGATGGAAGTGCCCTAATGATGCAGCCTGAGTCATCTTGCTGCGATGCAACTGGTGCACTGCATGATTGGGCATATATCCCATGCTTGCATGTGTGGGAACTGGAGGAGGGAGCATTTTTCTATGGTCACCTGTGCAGACCGGATGGCCAAAGCATTGACTGGGAAAGACATTGTCTATAGCATAAAAAATAGTACTAGTGAGCTTAGCACAAACCAGAAACCCTATGACAAACCTCCCTGTTGAGCTGCTGACATTGCTTTAACCAGCTCATTTCTTGAGGGCCTGTCATATCCTGCATTCCAGACCCTCATTCCCAGACTGGACTTCCTTCAGATCATCATATCTGATCTAGCAATCATTTCCGCTTCCATTTCCCATATGTATATCCCCTTGTAACTTATGCTTCTGGATCCACCTGACAGTTAATCTCTGGCTCCATTCTCAATCATCCATTGCTAGTTCATTTCTGTCATCATTCTTGGTTCCGCTTCATGTTTTCTTTTGCTCTCTGTTCCTTATGATCAGCCTGTGTCAGTTACCTTTGTGCCTGTCAGCTTAGCCTTTCCATATGTTCCTCTCACAGCCTCGGAACTCCACTCACTGTGTTCTCGTCACATATTATATCATATATAAACCCTTGTAAACCATAGTACTTCCTCAGTTCAAATATCATTTTAGACTAAGTTCATTCTCATGTTTCCCCTTGGTCCAGAATTCTGCTTCCTGGCCAACCTCTGAGTCTCAGGATAATATCCCTAATACTAAACCCCTCCACCTCTACCTTTGGGTAGTCTAATTCTTGTCAGCTTCTACCCGGACTTAGTCTAGGGTAGTCTTCCCTCTCTATCCCAGCTGACCCCTATTAGTTCTGCCAATCTCAGCCAAACTATATTCTGCCAACCATTGATATTCCTTCTCAGAAGTTAAGGGCAGTACTCAGGTAAGGGGGGCAGTGCATGAGCTGAAGCTAAGCCATTTCAGATCTGCTCCTTGAACACAGTCTTAACAGAGCCACAGCAGGCTGAGCAGCTGTGAAGTCTGTGACACAAACAATGATGAATCTGGTTAGTAAAGCATTGTATTCAAATTCCTCAAAGCTGAACTCACCAATGCTCATAGCTTGCTGGCTTCAAACTTGTTCTGTAGCTTTACGTCCCTTGTAATGCTTTGCACAGCTTGGGCAACACATACGGCCTGAGCCATCTTTACCACACACATACATAAATGATATGGTTGATTCAAAATGTGTATTACAACGCTGACAGAGTCTCCAGCTGTTTGCATTGATGAGAGTAAAGTCTGCCATTGAATCAGAGGTATATTATGGATACAGTGGATTTGGAGGACAAATGAAGGACTTCAGATATTGGCAGTTCAAATATTCAACTTGAACTTGTGTGCACAGTTGTCTAAGTGATTTGCAGTTGTTCTTTTGATGTATGATTCTCAAAGTATGATAAGACAGAGGTTGGTCTACACTACAACTGTCAGCTTTCTGAATCTAAATTTCCTCCTCATCTGTCGAGGTAAACTCATAAAAGTCAAACTCTTCATCTGACAAGTTGATTGCCATGGATTCACCAGCAGGATATCCAGCCCCTCCAACAAATAGTGGTAAATATAAAACTTCTATCTCCTCAGACCTAATTATTTTTTCACTGTTGCAGGGGATTTTTGGCTGTGCAGTGATGACACTTTGAATGGGATCCTCATCTTCAATGACTCGGAAGCACATGAGAAGATCTGCATATGCATCCCAGATATTTTCATGAGTCAGCATGGTATGACCAAGCTTCAACATGAATGCTGTGGCCTGTTGGGAGAATTCCTGGGGTACCAAGAGAAAAACAGAGTGATCAGAGGGAGCATATGTTTGGAGGACATGCTCAAGTGACAAATTATCCACAATCACCTGCACAACATTAATACATTGGCAAGAGTATGTCTGACAGCTTACAGAGAAGTCCTGAAAATCAAATTTATTGGAGCAATCAAAGATATCATTGGGGTGACCATGTGGCAGTATCTTGTGCATATTGAAGTGGGGTTTGGTATTGTTGAACTTATTGGCAAAAAGATCAAACTTGTGTTGCAACCATGAAATGAAAATGAAGTGAACAACAAGTCTGTTCCTCACACTGTTAGCACAAGAAAGCATCAAAGACATACAAGAACCTTTCTAGTGCATCATCCAGATTATAGATCTCTGCACTCAAATCAAAATCAAGAACATCTTCAAAACCTGGGGTCCAGCAGCAGCATAATTGGCTCCAGAAAATTTCTGGCTTTATGTTGCCATGGTCCCCTCTGAACTTGTGCTGCAGGGTGCCTGCCAGGCCTGGATCTTGAAGATGACAAAGCATGGTGTGACCATTGGAGATCCCATTATTCTCCATGCCGGGGTCACTTTGGGTAATGAGAGGCATAGCTTGAATGATTGCATTAGACAATAATCAAAACTGGATACAGATAACTCATAACTACCTCCAAGGTTTTGGACTGTATCACAATACCAGCCACAGATTAAGTGCGAACTGTGATTGGTCCACCAGCTCTTAAGCCAGAGGACTTGCCCTGAGAACAGCTCAATACCAATATGTAGGAAAAGTTGAAAACAACACCACTTGTTGTGCTGGTCAAAAACCCAGATGTCATGCAGTCCAGCAGTCCAGAAAGTGCTGCATTTAAGTCAGCGACTCTTCCAACACTGAACTTCATCTGAATGATGAAGGTTCATGTACCACAGTATTAAATCTCTGAAAACTGCTCGGTCAGTGTAAACTCATCACAAGAGAGTACAATATACAACCTTGGAGCCATAATATGCTCCTCCTGCAGGAGAGTCTGCTTCATGTCATGAGAGCCTTGTTTGGAGAACCATTGACAAACACATTCAATGGCAGGTCCCATACTCTCAATTGTGTGTGCTTGACCATGGGCAGACTTAAGTCCCCATGGTGAATGTCATTTTTTCAAGAGGCTGAGTCTATTTGAGGTTCAGAAACTCCATTTGAAGGTGTTTAAGTACTAGCTATATTCATAGAAGGAGAAAGGATGGTCAGGGAAAGACAGTTCCACCTTGGAAGTGACACGCATCATATGGTGTATGAAGGAGAAGTGGTAGGAATGATACTGGCAGTTCAACTGATAAAGGAGGAGATAGACACAAGAGTAGGAGGTGGTGGTGGTGGTGGTGGTGCTGGTGGTGGACCAATCATTGATCTGGGCATGGACAATTAGGCCGCCATAAGATCTACCATAACATACCAGTCAAAGCCAGGGCACCACCTAGTCAACACGTTCCACAACAACTTACAGAAGATCCTACCGGATGAAGACGGAAGAAAGTTGATCATAAGATGGTCAGTGGGTCATATCAGAATACCAGGAAATGAGGCAGCCGACGAACAAGCCAAGAGAGCTACACAAGGAGAGATGTCAGAGACCTGCAACCTCCCAAAATCACTCACATCAAAAGACCGCACTCCCATAATTCTTCCCATTAGCAAATCCGCAGTCAAACAAGCTTTTGCCAAAACGATCAAGAGCAAGGCAAAGGAAGTGATGCGCAAATCCCCCTGCTATCAAAAACTCATCAGTGTGGACCCTTCTGCCCCATTGAAGCACTACACCACCCTAGCAGACAAACTCCCACACAGACACAGCTCTCTTCTATTCCAATTAAGAATAGGCCACATCCCACTCAATAAACATCTCCACCGAATGTCAAAAGCCCCATCCCCCAGATGTTCATCTTGTCATCAACAAGAAGAATCAGTCTTTCACTTCATCCTGGAATGCCCAGCCCATACCTGCCACCGCAACGCCATGAGAATGGCACTATGTACATGCCCATGCAACCTCAGGAACCTGCTCAATGACCGGAAATCCATCAAAGCACTACTCATGTTCATTGCAAAGACCAAGCACTTCGAAAACTCATTAGGCAATGTTACCCCACCAGCAGATTTCAGAGAAGTCAGACAACCCTGTGCCTAGATTCAAACCCATTAGACAAAAACCCCATAACCAAACACCTTAAGATGGCATTTACTGTTCTCGCTATGGCCTGAACCATTTCCCAGTTAAATATGTTCCAAATGATCAAATACGAGCGCAGCCTATACTACGTATGTACTGTCCATCATAGGGCCTTGCCCCAAAGGACAATAAACATGGATTAAAATTAAAAAAAAAAAAGTACTAGCTATGACTCACAATACATCGAACTTGCTGGTCTCCTGCTGTGCTTGAAGATGCAAGATGATATCCTGATTGCTGTAGCCACTGGCAACATACTGCTCAACAAGTGGTTTCAAGATTGCATCTGGAGCTGCAAGGAGGTAGCACCAGAGTGATTGAGTCAACTGAATCCAAATCCAAATGTACTTACAACCAACAGCACTTCTTCCATTTTTGCCTTGTGGGTTGGGCATTAGAGCAAGCCCTAGGTATCAGCAGCACAATGAGAAAATGTATTGTCCAAACAATGAGGACAAGCACCAGAGACTCACAACTCACAACCCCCTCTGGACCACTGAGGAATCTACATTGCCTTAATGAATTATGGAGTTGCTCTAGAATATCACTATGTAGGGTATACATTGAATAAATAATAAAGCTCGAACCAAACATGGATTGGACATTGTGCGGCTTCACGGCAGTCGAAGTGTAACCAAACATCCAGCGGTAAATTGAAGTGTAACCAAAAATCCACCATAAGATTGTACATTTTATCAGGGTGTCACAAAATTCTAAACTTTATTTTAACCTTTTTAAGAATTTTTTCAACATTTTTCGCTTTGAAAAAGCCATCCATGAAGTAATCTACGTATACACACGCACAAACAAGACACGTAAATAAGGCACAACTGTTTGTAATTTTTTTACAACTCCGTTATAACTCGTTTCAGGAGCCATTCTTTAATTGTTGGGTCGAATACGACGACAGGAACCTTCGACTGAAACACCGTGACATTCATCTGCTCGCATTTCCGCCTGTGATATTCTGCGAAGGTGCCTTTACCCACGATACGGATGGTAGGTCTTCTTGACCTGCCTTGCCAAACAACGATGCGATAATCATCGCTTGCTGTGACGAGGTTATCAAAAGTTTGCTTTACTGCCATTCTCGCATCCTGTCCTATGAATATCATTAATAAGGTCTCGTGAAAGAGCGTTGAAGCAAGCACGAACCCAATTCCCCTGCAAGTTCTACCAAGTACCCATAAGTAACAGGGGCATCTCGATCATCTAGCACGATAGTGAAAGCTACGATCTGGCCGATCGATTGTTGAGCGGCAGAGACGATCGCGTCCGTCAACTGCGACTCTGTACATGATGCTCCAAATGCCACTCCAAGCGAGTCACTTCCTCGGCGGGCATTTCAGCTGCTAAGCTTACAACTGATGACACCACAACTTACTCTCGCCTGTGAAGGTAATTGATAACAGGCAAGCCGTCATCTGAAGCGAAGCCTTTAACGGTGATGACATCAGCAAGGCGGTATCTCCACAAGCCACTGCGGGTCGTCACGACGGGCTCGTAATGTCCACCAGTCACAAGTTCCGACTAGGCGGGGATGAGTAGACAAAGGTGAGATGGAGTCAATTATTCCTACAGCGGACAATACGTGGTCTGAAGGCTCGCCGGAACGAACGTCCAGAAACTCGATGACCCCATCTCGAAACGATACCTTGAAGTCAGTATTCGAGTTGCCTTCATGGTACGTCGCGGCGATACGGCATTCTGAACAGCCATACCCAACAGAATGGATAGGGACAGAAGGTCCAAGGAGGTGAATAACCTTGTGTTGATAACTGTCAGTTGAATAATAAACCTTCCGCACTCAACGTGCCTTTGGAACTGAAATAGCAGCATGACCTCCAGTGATCCCAATGAATCGTTTTAAGTCAGGCCACACGCGGACTGCCCAACCCTGGATGACAGGAGGCCCAATTTCGCGAAGTTCGGCAGCACGAACAGGGTTAGGAGTAAGATGTTTCTGAGGACAGCTTGTGAGCTCAGCTTGAATGTAATATAGTAATCAACATGAATATTACCTCTAAAGGTGCTCGCAGATCGCCTAGGTCTTCGATATCCGGGATGATACCCTTCTCGATGCATTCGACAAGTAAAGGCCATTCGTCTTCCACGTGCTGCAAAAAAATGACAAATATATTGGCGAACAAGAAGCGGATGGTTGACACTCGATGGTCCGCCAGTGCAAACAGCGCATTCAGAATAAAGAAAGCGCGATAGTTCGTAATTAAAGATATCGCATACGGATCCGTTTTTCCCGGAACTGGAAGTTCCATAGAGTCAAGCATGCACAACGAAATAAGCGCCACGGACTTACCCCACAGATCGAGTCTATCCTTGTCATGCTCGACGTCCCAGTCCATTCCTAATCGCAGCATACCGTTGCTCATCGAGCAGACCGCCACCTCTTTGGAGCTTTGACCGTCCTCACACTGTATTTTTAAGACTTGCCAATATTTCAAAGACGATGGTGATAAGGTGGTGCCCTCTAACGGGAAACGCGCCAGATATGAGAGTTGTTGCGAAAGGTGTGGGGGAGGCCGATACTTTGGGAACATCTCTGGTGCGTTCCTCGATGTCATGCTGGTCATGGCTAAAAAGTAGGGCAGTCCAGGAGCGAACATGTTCTTGACGTCAGCCTCCATGCAAGGAATTGCCAGAAACTTTGTTATAAACGGCCTGTAATGCTCGTAGTTTGTGATGGGAACGAGTTCTCGGAAGCTGCGTAGGAAGTCAACATCATCTTTCGAGTCGCTCTGCGCGATTGCCTCGCGGAAATTTTCCAATTCGGGAGCACCCTGCGCAAACTGAGACACAAAGTTCGGCCGTATAACCTCCAGCAGGACTTGATCTATGTGATCCTTGAGCTGCTGAGAGAGTTCAGCAGACAATGAGTCCAGGAGACGTGATTGGCGATGAGACATTGTTGTAGCTACCTTGTGATCTTGTTCAACGACGTCATTTATAGTGTTGCGGTTGGCAGACCTGTTTGGAAGCAATTCTGCCAGCAAGACCTGGCAGAACGTGGAAGAACCATATCTTGCCAGCGCTGTGTTGAGATGGAAGAATCGATGAAAGGTTTCAAAGATACTAGAAGCAGTGTTTTTGACAATACTGTGCCATGCCATGATTTTGCCACTCGTATCTAATTGCTGGCAAACCGGGAGGGGTCTGTGGCGAAATATGGTGCACCAGCCTATCAATGGCTATCAGCGAACTGATCATGGGGAGAATAGGATATTCATCGTAGCGCCACTGTCGCGCCAGTTCACGACTTCATCCGCCAAGGCTACACCATTTTTGCGACGATCTCCTGAGGAAGACATCAGGAAATCGACCCGAAATTGATATGACCACTGACCAGACATAAATTGGTAATCAAAACACATTTAATTCCCGCTACCTTTAGATAGCTGGGTATTATGCTTGAGGGTGTAAATGTGTCGGTTATGCGCAATGATTCTTGTGCGGAATCGCTACTCTCTATGTCCTTTTTGAACTCGGATGCACTCGCTTGATCTTGTGAGGGTGTGTTTCAGGAGCTGGTGACCTTGTTCGAAGACGAAGTTCGGTTCTCTACTGATTTCCCGTTTGTCCTTCGTGATAATTGCAACTCGTTGCCGGCCACTGTCGTTCTAGGTCGGGATTGGTTCGCTTTCTGTCGTGACATTCTGCACAGCCATTCTGAAGTGCAGCTTCCATTGTGTGAATGGACGCTGGCAGAAAATCGAGGTTCGTTCTTGGTTCTTTTGGTCGATTGATTTTGATCGTTGTTAGGCCGTTACGGCGTGGCTTGTAGTGATGCTCTTAATACAGCTACCCAAGCGGGTTGTTTGTCGGCAGATTCTGTTGTCGCTCAGGATATAGTTCGTTAGCAGATAATCCATGATTTGTTTGTTGTGCTGTCGGATGTCGATTGTTCGCAGTCTATGACCGAAAATATTGTTATGGCTCATGCATTGGACTGTCTGACAATGGTATTCATGATAAGTATTCATGACTGCGACTACATCTCTAATATTTTTGCTGAAAAGAGCACTATGGGGGGTTCCGCCGGACAAAATGTAAAAATAATTGTATGTGGCAAACACAACCTTCGATGAAGAAATCAAACTTCGATGAAGAAATTCAAACTTCGACCACGAAATTCAAATTTCGTCCAGTGCACCTGTCATCCAAAGTTGCGCCATATGATGCGGCTTCAAGCTTTCATGTATCAGTAGTTTTCAGTGTCCTGAGTCTGTCCGAGGCCTTCTGTAGGTGAGCAGGCTCACTGGCAGTAGTATATCAACTTAGTCTGGTGTTACCGTTAGTGATGTTCCGGCCCGGCTTGGCTCGAAAGCTGCGGCTTCGGCCTGGCTTCAGACGGCTTAGGCTTGCAAAAATTCCAGGCCAGGCCAAAGCCGCCAGTGACGGCTGGCTTTGGCTCAGCTTTGGCCTGAGCTGCGGCC